>QJNU01001574.1:0-200999 GCA_004154915.1 Monosporascus ibericus
CCCCCCCCCCCCCCCCCCCCCCCCCCCCCCCCCCCCCCCCCCCCCCCCCCCCCCCCCCCCCCCCCCACGACGCACGTCTGCGCCTGCACGGCCAGGCTCCGGTCCAGCGGGATCGGGTCGAAGCTGTCGGCGAAGCGGTCTTGGATGTACTCGTTGAAGTCGACGCCGCTGGCGCTGGCGGCGCTCCCCGCGCCGCCGGGGCCGTGGCCGTGCCCGGGGCTGTAGTAGTACGAGGAGGGGTAGGGGTCGCCGCAGCCGCTGGCGCTGGCGGTGCTCACGGTGGCGGCCGAGAGCCCGCTGTGCCCGTACGACGGCACGCCCGAGGTCTCCGAGCCGTCGACGTCGCACTCGGGCGGCGACACCGAGTAGGCGCTGCCGCCGCTCGCGTAGCCCGACGAGTGGTAGCCGGCCCCCTGCGACCCCTTGGCGGGGATCGCGACTGCTGGGCTGGTGTAGTAGTACTGCGGTGGCGTGTAGGTGGCCATTGCGCTTGCTGTTGCTGCTGCTGGGGTATTGCTGGTGGGTTGGGGATGGTGCTGCTGGTTGGTGGGGGGGTGTGTGTGTGGGTGTGTATGGTATGTAGTAAGATGTGCAGAGCGGTGTTGCAGTGCGTCGACTAGGTAGGTTGATAGGCTGACAGGTGGGCAGGCAGGTGTATGGGTGTGTGCGTGCAAGTAGGGTGATACTAAGAGAGTAGTATCGAGATATGTATGTGAGCCTATGGGGCTATGTGGGTGTGTTGTTGTGCGGTGGTGGAGTGAGGTAGGTAGGTGTGTCTCTGTCTTGAAGTCCTTGGTGGGTGCTTGAGTAGACAAGATATCGTCAAGGGGAAAACTTGACGAAGTAGGCTGATATGGTGAGAGGAAGATATGAGTCTGAGATGGGAAGAAAGTGATGAGAAAGGAAGAAGAAAGAAAGCAGCTCGAGTCCGTCAACGACGACCCCTTTTATACTTTTTTCTTCACTCACATTTTGCTGGAGGAGGCCTAGCTTACCTCGGCCGAACAGATATTCCATCTCGTCGGCCCCCTGGGGCATAAGTCCCGAAGACTCTATTCGTCGAGGGACGGAAAACCCCGCTCGAGCGGAGGGATGACGGACGAGCATGACGACGTAGACGATTGGGAGGCGGAGGCACCGAGGAGATATGGACTCCCAGGGCTCCCGGCAAGGCAAAGCACGAGAGAGGCAAGGGGGCCACTCTTTGAGGCTAACTAACTAGAGGGGACCTAGGAAGTACATCTGTACGAACGTACATAGCAGGGCAAGCCGATGAATATACAGTTGAGTGACAAAGGGCGTGCTTGCGCGCCTGTCCGGCTCGTCAGCCGGGCTGCCGTCTAGTCTAGGTTCTTTCCCGGGACTGAACAAGTTTCTCCTTCCCCGGGCCCCGTATACCTCCTGGCGCTCTGTTTCGCAAACCCTTACTTGCGGTTTTCTCCGGGTAGATATGTACGTTATGTGCCAGCAAGCTAGCTATACAGAGGACGAATAAGCACATTCGAGGCGCTGGGGTTGGGATCTCTCTGACAGGCCGATCATTGTTTGCAAGAGAGCACTAGACTGGCATGCCCGTCTTGATTTGGATGGCACGTTGCAGTTAGATCTGGATTACTTAGACCAGAAAAAGTTATCAAGTTTCCCCATCTGCACATGCCGAGAGGCAATTACCACCGCTCTCCGCGTGGTACCGGTGGAGCCCACGGAACTAGGGAACCGTCATGGAGGGGGCGTGGGCGCAGAAGGCATGAGATATATATATGATTCGACCATGGCATGCAGGTGGGCTCGGTGGATAGAGACAACCCGGGAGGGTGTGAGTTGAGGGAGGATAATGTAACCGGCATGTGTATGGGTGTGTGGGCGCAGCGCAGAGGGACGAGGCATTGGCGGGAGGAACGGGGAAACACCGCTACGAGAACGGCATCAAGATTAGCGCCTTAGTAGGTGTCCATCAGAAAACTGTGCTCCTGTGTGATCGAATATCTGGGAATGTCGACAGACTACGATAGGCAGACCGTCAGGCTGGGAACGGGGCATATTCCGTGGGGATGGGGGGAGGATACGCAACATTGGGGAGCCGGGGAGCCCATGTACGAGAGAGTACAGTACGACAGACAAGGACCTAGCTCCGAGAGCCTATTCAGACAACGTCTTTCCCATGTGTACAGTACATGACACAGCGCATCGGAGGTTTCGAACAATTCTATCGAGACACCATCAGAGGGCGTGTGCACGCCAGACGTGGGTCGGCATTAGAGGGATATATGGGTATGGAGCGATGGGCCGGCCGCACGGCTACCCAATCGACGAACGGCCGGTTCGAATTAGAGCCGATTCTCGCCCACGCCCACTCCAATTGAAGGGTTGTCCAGCCGGATTTAGCTGCCTTTCGGATGGGGAGCGATATAGAGGTAGTCCAGTCCACCATCGCAACAGGCGCGTTGATCCGAAGAGATTAATACGGGGGACAAAACACAGCAACGGATTTCCTCATCCCGCATTTAGATGAGAGCAGCAGCAATCCTGTCATTATCTTGCAGGGCCAGGTCGACAAGCCGTTGGCTGATATTCCGAGAAGAGTGGGAAGAGGGAAGGGAGGCGACGAGTCACGAAGCGTCGGAGCCAGGCGTCGATAGAGTTGTTAATTTAGTAACGTCAGGCAGAAGTGCAGCGTGTCGGGCATTTTTGTGTCATGATGCATGTGTTGTCAAATTCTGGAGGCTCCAGCCGAGCCAGGATCAGTCGAAGAAATCAGTTCTTTTTATCGTCTTTTATCCACTTTCTCCCCCTGCTGAGTTTCCAGAATCCCTCTTCTATTCTTGTACTTATTAAGGCATCAGGGCAGGTCTGAGGAGACGACCTAGCTAAGTAGTCAACTTACCGCCTTGTCGTTGTAAAGAGCGGTTTCTCTTGGCACCTATAACCGGAAGCATCAACGGTTCCTCCAACTGCAGAGCAATGCGAAAGCAAGAAATTGTATTGATGTCCTTCAGTGAGACCCCTGTCAATTTCTCCTTTGGGACATTCCCATGGACGGCTTCTTCTTTTATCTAGTAGCATGTCCAGATAGGTAGACGTGGTCCAGGTCCAGGGCTCACTCGTCTCAGATCAGTGGAAAATGTCGAAGTTTTGGATGATTCGTGATTTCCATTGGTCAAAATTCAAAGAAAAAGAAGATCAAGTGGGGATAATCGACGAACATGGGGGGAGTGGGCATGTAAGCAGGTACGTTAGGCCTTCTTGGCCTTTGGATGCCCCTCCAAAATGCATACTCTAAGGGACCGGAGACCGCAACTTGGGAACGGGCAATCCCAGCAATGGTAGGTGAGGTCAGTCGTCTGTAGAATGTGGCGGTGTCTGTCAATGTCTCGCAGACTTTTAAGCTTAAGACATCTGCAATGGAATCGGGCAAGAATGTTCTAGGACGGTAGGTACTTAAGTATACATGTATACAGGAGGGTGGGATGAGCTGGCATGCAATACGATCGACTTATGGGTGAGAACGGTCATGAACAGCTGTGGGCCGGCATATGTAACTGATACGAAGAAAAACTCCCCGGAGCCCGGCTTCGTAAGCAAGCTGTGAGTGTGATTAGCTGCATTAGATGTATATGTACCATCAAGAGATGATGTGCTGGCTCGACAAATTCCTGCAGCAAGTTGGACATTCCGATCTTTTTCCATTGGGCCGTGGACCCAACTCCGTAAACTGCCGCTGCCTTAAGGTAGGTAGGTGTAGGTAAGACGATGCGAGATGAATCTTGGAGCATCAGTATCCTGCTTGGACAGAACGTGATATCACGGGACTTAGTTGTTAACTAGCAGAGAAAGACTTGCGCTGTAATTATCTTTTTCATCTTCTCTTATTCAAATGAGCAGTGTCTGAAAGCGCAGATATGGGTGAATGGGGGTAATATGGAAACAAACGTCATGCAATTTGACGTCCACTCGGTGGGATATGTGGGATTCATCAAATCTGAGAAGCTGCAGCTGAACTATAGCCGCCCATAGGGCAGCTATCCGGCATTATTGCACACATGCATCTGACATGCAATGCCTTTTTGTCCGTTGGCAAGATTGGCAAGAATGGCGAGAGGAACCGGCCTACGTCAGGTCCCATATGCACTAGGATGTATCTCTTCAGAAACGCAATTGGTCTGAGATAGGAGGGGCTAGTGTTTCTAGAGCAAACATTAATGGGATAAATACTAGAAAGTGAACCGAATAACTGGGATCCTTCCCGATATCACATGGAATCTGTACTGATGAATTGGAGAGGGTGGAGATAACTTGCCTCTCATGCGATGGCTCTGACAAGCCACCACCAACAAGAGATTTAGTAAAAGGGAGCTGAGTCGCAACGCCAAGGTCGACTGATTATGCCCGTATAATTGACCTCGCACCATGGGAACATTACGTATGCTCAGGATCTCTAGAGGCGATGACGGGGTCTAAAACAAGTACAACGTTTTCCGTGGTGCGAAAGCACTCGTGTTTGAGATTGAGATTGACTACCGGTACGCTAACCGTGTATAGTGACGCAACATTTATGAGTCTCGGCCATCGAAGGCAGATAAAAATATCCACTTATATGTCGCGCATCCTCTAACGTTAGTGGGCACCTAGCGAGAGTGAAGAAACGAGGTGGATAGTGGCTGCATGCAGATTTGTAGGCTTGAGGTTCAATGTTTCCATGCCATTAGCCAACTCATCACGCGGCTATCTATGTTTATGGAACAAAGAATGGACGAGTGGTGGTTAAACTTTTGAGCCGTATGAAGCCCAATTGCATGGATTGTAAGGATTGGTTGGTGGAAGTGGCGAGGAGGCGCCGAGCGTAGCGGGCACTGCATGTTTGGGTCATAAAGGCATACTGAAGGGGGCTCGATGACTTGGGAATAATATGCGGCATGCGCAACGATGATGATGGGGCATCTTCTCATAGGACGGAACTCAACGGAGTTATGCCTGGACGTTTCTGAAGGGTCAAGCACACCCTTGAGGTGGCTGACTCAATGACAGTAGGACGTGCTTCCATTCGCTACTAATGTTGGGACACAACCCCAGTAGTTCATACCAAAGTACGGCAGTGAAGAACTGCCTGCCTTACTTCCGCAGGCCGCCGTCCGTTGGGCGGATGGTTGGTTGGAGGACCATGCTGTACCAGTCGAGGTAATTAGCGGTTTCCGGCCAATTCGCAGATCCCCCAGACCAGAGCGTACGATCTAGGGATGCACGACATCCGAGTCCCGGATATTACAGACCTATGCAGGTCTACGACAGACGGCAAGAGCGGTACTATATGCAGGCTGGGCTCTGGCTACGGGTCTTCCGGAGTGCCCCTCGAGAATGGCTACCCATAAGTCGTAAAGCCCGGAGTCAGATGACGAGACGATCATATCGCGAAAACAGTAAGCAGACGATCCGATTCTAGGTAATAACCTAGCATGCCTATCGGAAACTTTAGACCCGAGAATTAAGTAGATCCCACCAAACCCAGAGGCGATATATTCAAACCTTCTCCCCTGCATTGCGCTGGGTCCCTCGCCTTTACACACCTCCTGGTCCCTCGCAGAACACCTGCAGGGTTTCGAGTACGTGAGAGGTTCTGCTGTCAGTTCTCGACGCTAACTTCTAGTCCGTTTTGGTCCGCACTAGCCAAACACCTTCAGAAAGCCCCAGATGCCGATACCACTAAGCACCGGTATCGTCAAGTTGTCATCCCAACCGAATAAGTCAACGACTTCGCTACCGGCGCCGACGAAGCCTGACCATAGGCTCATCACCCCCAGCGCCACCGGACCGCGTACCGTCGATTGCGAGGTTGCCAGGCCAAGCGCATCCGCTACGAAGCGTGGTAGCCGCAGGAACCCCCTAAACATAAATGGGTGTTGCTCATCCCCGGGGAAAGGGCCCGTTTTCGGGGCAAGAAACCCCCAAAACCACGCAGCAGTGCCCACACCAACCACGAAAGCAGCAAATGATCCGGCCAAAGACTTTCCTCTACGGATTCGAGGCGTATACCTCCCGTATAACCTGCCGAAGGTGCTGGCAGCTGTGTCACACCAACTGAGTAGCATGACGGACATGACCCCCACGTCCTTAGGAAAGAAGTAGAGGACGATCCAGGTGCCAAGCAGGTAGAATATGACGCCATTCCACCCGGCGTATTCGCTCTCACGCATCAAGGCGCCTAAGCACTTGACGTATATGGCGTTCAAAGAGGCGTACCTATGCCGGAGGTAGTCAGTAGTCGCGATAGGAATCAGGGCCGCCATGAGAAAAGGCGTCACGGAAGAGGTTTGCGTGCCAGAAACGTAGAGCCAATACACGAAGAAACCGATAGATACGTGCAGCACCTTCCTAGGGACCTCATGTCTATGAATCAATGTCTGGAAATGACGATGTATAGGAATGAGACCGAGAGGACTGGGGCTCCGACTGAAGTCGCGCCAATTCCACCCCCCGGTTGCGACTGTGGGCGGTGCAAGATGACCGTTGGCTGTAGCGACGCCACTACCTGATTCCATGGACGTTTCTTTCGAGCGCGTCTTATTCAAAACTCGGGTGCGTTTTGCGGGCGCAATGTTACTGTTCGATTTGCGCGTCTTGATGGGGCTTCGAGACCTTGTCCGGGCTCTTCTCAACTCTAGATCGGACTCCTCGTCGATAGCCTCTTGTATGGGAAGCTCAGCTACCACGCCGGCTCTTTGACGTCTTCTCGCTGCAGAACGCGTAATGGGCCCAGAATATGAATCCTGCAAGCTCTCGTCTAGCTGCCGTTCCGAAGGGGTCGGGCTCGGTGAGATGATGCGGGGAGTGGCCGGAACGACCGGCTGCCCTCGAACAGACATATTATCGTAAGGAAATGGTGGGAGTAGCGGACAGAAGACGGCGCCTACGAAGACCGGTCGTAGGTCGCAAAATCGTAAGGGCCAGTGGGCGGAGTGAATATGTTTATCCCTTCTCGATTCGCGCGTATTGAAAGAGAGAAAGGCCAGAGGCTTGTTAGTAAGCAAGGAAGCCAGAAACGTTATCGGATCCACGATGGAAAATGTTGGGAATGCAGCAGAGGTAGACTCCGCCGCATTGTTGGTGGTTTATGGGTAGATGTTGTTGTGTTGCGCTGGGTAAGAAGTGGTGGACAGATTTACTCATACCAAGAGCCTTGCCTTACGGAAAAAAGAAGCGGAAAGACCAACGGTAGGCAGATAATGAGAAAATCTATTTTTCTTCCTACATTAGCGACTAACATAAGGGTCAAGTGCTACTGTTTAGGTAGGTAGGTACCAATGTAACGGCAAGATTAAGTGAGTCGAGGTGGGGTGACTAAGAAAGATGTTCTGTCATACGTCATATTGAGGTTGCAGATACTTGCATTCTTCATATGCATTTCGTGATATGTTCATGTATAATTCATTAGGAGGCCATTCATTGAATTCATAAAACCGTTGAAAGGGCAGTAAAACATGTTCAGCGTTCCTACCTATTCCTAAAATCTACCTTAGCCTTATCAACCTTATCAGTTCATATCCAGAGGCTAGATATTGCGGTTGGGGCACAGGGATCACAATACAAAAACCCTTGAATCGTTATATAGGGTTCCAGCAAAGGTAGATTGCCCACATGCCCCGTTGTATCCATTTTAACGCATTTTTGGGGGAGATTCGTTGCAACCCTTATAAACGCATTCTTAAACCCACTGTATACGTTCAAAGCATATCTGAGGGACTATGTATTAGGAAAATCGAGACGGGTGAGTATCACAAAGCCCGCCCTGCGAGTAGAGATACACCAGTCACGTATTAAGGCTAAGGCGGATATTGTACCCAACATCCAGAGCGTTTCTTCTGTGTCTCATCGAGCTCCGTACCTTTTAAAAAGCAGAAATGGTGGAGCATGCGCGCAGTTTAAGAAGCAGGAGATGCCCCCGTTTTCGACCCTGGCTACGGCTTCTGAAAAGCCAGATGGGTCTTTCTGGGCCTAGTTCACAAGAAGGGAGCTTCAAGGTCCATTCTCAAGCCGGATATTCATGAACGGACCGAGTACAACCGCGAAATCAAAGTGAGAACCACTCCCTGGGCGTCCGCCGGTATCCCTGCAGACGGATTCCTAGTTCCCAACCATGGAAAGGAATGCACTAGTGATACAGCATCAAGGTGCATATGCATGGAAAGCTATGGACACATGGTGATATGCCTATACACGAAGGCTTCAGGTGCGAGCGAGGTCTTTAATATATAACTCTTCATGTAACCTGAAGACACTCATTTCACCCCTTAGATACCTTCATCCCGTTCCAGTAGCCTGGCTTTTTCGAACACACCGGGCAGAGGATTCTTACTCTTTGTCAAAAAAGGAAGTGGTCCTAGAGTAGAATTTTGGATGGAATGAATATCGAAGATATAAAGCAGCACGTGTCTCTGCCGGTATAACGGTTTCGGTCCGAGTTGTAAAGACAGCTAGTTCGAGGTTGGCGGTCGAAGCGTCCTTGGTTGGTTCACCGGACCCTGGAACGAGCCAAACGTGTTTGCGAATCATAGGCATCTACATAGCAGCGATCAAGTTTTCTTATACCATGTTAAACTTATTCGTCTAAGAATTACCGGCAGGTCACAGCCATGTACTATGGAAATGCTGTCTCCTGACCGAGCACGTTTGTTGGAAAACCCTGGTTTTCCGTGCCATGTGATGCATAGTTGCGTTCCCATCTTCAGCTGTCTAACTACGCCCTGCTAGTCGATCGAATGATCGATCCCCTTTCGGGAATTCAGGGTGTGTCATACTAGGCTTGATGGATGGTGAAGGCTAGGCCGTATACTAAAGATGACGATAAAGATATAAAGGGAAGCACTGTGGACACAGCCATGGTTTTAACAAGTTATTCAAATCGCCATATCCTAAGAGGGCCACAATGAAGTAAGACTAGGCAAAGCCAGGAGAGGGAGCTTTCAAACTATCTAATTGCTTTAATAGTGTTTTATTCAGTTCTAATTATAAATTTCACTTGTTCCGCGCCTACTTTCCACTGAGACCGTCCGTATATACGCCGCAAGGGCACGCCAGTCCGTTACCTCTGCTTCTTTCTTAGCATTCACTCCTATTCTTGACCCTTCTGCTTCTAGGCTCACCCCTTGGTTGAATTCACTCGTATGATATCATTGCTAAACGTTCCTATCATGCTGTCCCCTACTCGACTTACACAGACAGTTCTGTGTAGAGGCGGATCTTGGTGGTGAACGCTTATTTAAGTATAACTACAACTAGCCCAAGCTACTCACGCTAACATAGAATATAACTATCATGCAGGGCCTGCAGGCTTTGCATAAGACTAAGGTTGAAAGCAACGAGATCGGCCATGGCGCTTTAGGTCACCCCCCGTCCTTTCCTAGCTGAAATAGCACATGATTATTGGCTCAAATAGTAACCATCATGTACTGGTTCTTCTCCTTGTTGCGTAGGACAAGGAAAATTGCCATTCCCCGTCCGCAAGGAGGTCAACGTTGGACTGTTTCCCATCGTCTTCAGTCTAATCATCCTTCAAAGAAATCCGGATCACCGTGACGTATATTGAGAGACAGGCCCATCATCGTGAACACAGAAAAAGAAGTCGCTAGATTATCAAATGGGAGGCCAATTTCGCCGATCCATCCCAGCCGACCTTGCCCGAACTCGGCACACGCAATGCTAGTCCGCCACTGCGTCTGGCCTGTTTCATTTTCAGCCGGCTCCGTCACATACTATGAGTGCCGTGCAGCAACGCCGGTTATTGTAAGAGCCGCAGGTCCTGTACGATGCAATCGTGTATAAGCCGGAGGCAGGAGGTGTCGCCACCCGCTAGGGAACAATGCAGGATCAGGTCGCACGAGATAAAATCTGCCCAGGGATTGGTCGGCGTATTCCCAAGTTAGGCCCCATGTATCTCGCATCCACTCTAGGAATGCCCGACGATTGTGAAAGTCCATGACATCCATGGTAAGGAGGACAGTCCCCCCGCCCCTGGCGTACTCCGCAATTTGGCTCGAGATGTCTTCGTGTCTCCGCATTACCTCAGGAGCACTCCCTACAAAGATTGCCCGCGGCGAAGGGTGGTCTCTAAGAAGTTGAGCAGGATCGGCCGGGTTCTCAAATGTTGCGAGGTAGATTTTTACGGGAATCCACTCTTCCCACACCTCGATGAAGCGATTTGGTAGTTCTCCGTCGAGTAGGCACAGGACAGTAAATCTGTATTCAACGCCATGCCCTTGGTCTCCGTGGCCGGCATCGGTAGCCATGTTGAGGAAAATATCCGAAGGGATGAAGAGCAATGATGACAGCAGTATTTCTTGGCAAATGAATGAACATAGAACAGGGAAGAATGGGGCTAGAGCACATATAATTATTAGGATGTTATTGACACTGGTGGTAAATAGGATTGAGAGTATCTAAGTGGAAAGGGAAACATCATTCCAAGAGGATGCTCGCCAGGGCAAGTCCGGACCAAAACGATACGGAAAGCGAAGATGCTATCATCAGTTGCCACTGCCTGAAGGTGCAAGTGGAAGGAGACTGCCATCCTAGCAATGGCAATATACCGCCAAAATCAAATACATAATTTGTAAGAACCCATATCTGGAAAGGTGCGTGTAAGATATGAGTTGGAAACATCTACGAAGCGACCTAAACTTGCAACATCAAGATAGGGCGTTACTTGATAACTTGACATAAGCAGCTGGGTGGTAGCTGCCCTGGACAAGCCTTGGAAGAACGTCACTGTCGCTGCATACCTACTTCTGTAAGATACCACTATTATAACTCGTGTAGCGGCTCAATCGACGGTAACGGCATAACAATCTCCTATCTGACGTCATAACCGTCGATGCCAGCGTCATACCCATGACGCCTGCCACATTGTTGTCTTAGGAAGAAAAATTAATGACCATAACAATATCATAAGCTAGCTGCGACCCTCTCATCGCCGACTGTAGTATTACCGGTTGTAAGGCAGATATTAAGAGAGGACCATTTCCTGGCATGTATCTTAGAATATGGCAAAAGATCGGGCGCTCGAACTGCGTTAGTAGTTCAAGCGGTATATAGTTATATATATTCCTACAATGTAAGGCATACCAAAGCGGACAACATCGGAGATTGGCTGGTCTAATTGCCATTCTACCGTGATTCGACTTGTGAAATGAGCCATCATGAGCCGTTCTATCCGGCCGACAGGCCCAGTAGAGTCAGGCAAGAGGATCCCACCCCAGCTGCGCAGCCTGATAGCCGACAGGGGTTTATACGCCTGCTCCTAAAATTATAGCCGAATAGCCTTCAGTGACCCCATCCTTTCCGCAATACAGTTGGGGCTATCAGATTTATAGGACAAGAGATGTAAGTGCAGGAAACGCCCGACTTTGGAAAGAACCCCTACATTATCCAGTCTATTCTACTGCTTCTTGGCCCAGCCCTCTTCGTTGCGTCCATTTACATGATCCTCGCCTGGTTCATCGTGCTCCTTGAAGTTGAATCCTTCTTTGTCATTAGGACGCAACGGGCTATGGATGTTTTCGTCAGGGGTGATGTACTTCCTTTTCTTATCCAGCCCATTTACTAGACTAAATTATTCATTGGGCCATTCGAGTAACGCTAGCCACTCAGGGAAAAGTGATTTCGTGATGAACTGATATTCCATATCGTCCAGGCCGCCCAAAGAAGCTAGCTGCCTCGAAATTTGTGTAGTATGACACCATAATAGGCAAGTATTATGACAGCTTCTAGCTTTCGCTAGTCCTGGAGCTCAGGCTACGCTCGTTGAAGAGTAACGGCCATGAATAAGCCATATACACTTGGCCTTAACCTAGCCCAGATTGCCCCCGTCCATCGAATGCCTGTTGCAGGTGCTCAATCGTCCCGTCATGATCTAAACTCACCTCTTCTGGCAAGTCAGATGCTTTCATTATCAATTTTCGAATTCTGGCGCATTCCGTCCCACGTCCTTTCACTACTGCCACTGGATCTGTTAAAGTGGCCGAAGAGTGTCTGCGAATGTTAACTAGTTTTTGAAGCGCAGAAGTGTGGCGCGATAGTAAATAGATCCGACAATTACCTATTATACGCTCCGAAGAGGCTAAAAAAAGCATTAAACATATCCAGGGGTTGCGTAGTTTGCTACCATATAGCGGAATAGGTCTTAGCTCGGAGTCCATGAGCAAGGCCCAATAACCGGAACATATTGTTCCTATGCCATGACGAAGACGGAGGTAATTCAGAATGTGTCACGGAAACTCCTTGCCGAAAAGGGGCAGTCTTAGAGGTTAACAAAAACTAAGAACAGTATAACAGCCCGCAACTAGCTTATCCTGGGGCTCCTATATTATATACATTATATCCTAAACAATTTTCAAGAGCGGGCATTCAGCGAAACAAATCATTCTTTTCTAATTTCATATATTGTGCTACTTCCAATTAAGCTCAACAATACCAAATTTATGCTGATCGCGAGGAAAGGTTGCATAAGGTGTGAAATGTGTAAATTGTCATCCTTGATTCATGGCTCTAAGGAACAGGGGCAGGCTCTGGACAAAATAATTGGGACACCCCATCTTACATGCTCCTGCACCAGTGTCCCAACTATTCTGTCCCAAGCCTGAGTAGCTAGAAAGCTCTATATATAGTATGTGAGCCCTGAAACAAAGTTATTGCCGGGTGTCTAGAGGATACAGGGGCTTGATGACTAAGCAAGTTACCCCTATTCTGCGGATACTAAAGTGGCTTAAAAAGGGACCGCGAAAGGCGAGTGTGCTAATGATAGTGTGTTAACCGAGGAAGTTTGGAAATATAAAAAGTAAGCACGGTTTTGCCTGTTTCGAGTGGGCGTCGACGAGTTGAAAATAGCTAACGCATGTGTTGCAGCCTCGTTGCCCGGTGCAAATAGAAGTCCGCCATTTTGGGGGGGCTTTCTACGCTGAGAACTCGAATATTAGGCACTGAGCGGAGAGAGCTTCCCTAACAGAAGTGTGCTTGAGATGATTCATTGGCAAAACCCAGCATAAACGTCTTTTCTTCGAAAGGATCGAACAGAATCCAGGTGGTTCATATTGATAAAGTCGACACCTCCTGAGTCAGGGTCGCGGCCTGGCCGGCGAAGAGGTCGAACTTCTCGATGAGTATCACTTGTTTCGTGGTATATTCACACACCAATATGTATGCCTAGGACTTGTGTCCGTCTAGCTACTACAGTAAAATAGGTTAGGGCTGATACGGATGCAGGGTGGTGTAGTACCTATGTACATATGCATGCAGTTAGTAGCCGTTATAAGGGTCGTTGCAGGAACAACAACGCTCCGCCGCATAATATAACGGCTTGGAGCTATGTATTAATTCGGCGAGTTATATATTCGACAGGAAAACCCAGAACGCCGGATGCTTCTAAAAGTCTTTAATATCATGGATCCTCCCCATTGCTTTGGGATATAGGTGTCCTTACGACTTTGACATGCGACATCTGCGAAAAGATCGATGCCCAACGGGCCCCGGTCTGGTAGCCGAAGGCCATCCATATAGAAGGACGTATCCGTATGGCAAACGCGTACATTGAGCAAATGCATACATTTGTGTAGCATACGCAACTACCTCACTTGAAGACTGTTCCGGTAAAAGTCCTATTCTCCATAGAGTTATCATTTACCCCCAGCTCCTTACGATTTCATACATGATATACCTTATACTACGTTGGATTCGAGTACAGTAACGTATCTGGAGATATTGCATTTCAACATCCGTAATCTTACCCTCTCTCTCACCACCAGCTTAGGCGGAAATTTAAGATTTTCCTGTTAGATTTGTCGGCAGTTACCTTGACTGGTTTGTACACCGTCACGTGGTCCCTCGATGGTACTGTCTCTCCTGGCCTCGTCATGCCTCCTACTATTTCTGATCTTTCTTGTTCAAGTCCTTCTTCATATTCTAGATGGACATGCTCCTGAGGATGCTGTCCCTGCAAAGGAAAAACATCGACGAGAGTGACGTCGTGAACTCCCAGGACAGTGGTAGGCGGAATGGGACACCTGGGCTCTGTGACTTCCAGTAAACCACTCTATTGAGTAGTAGAAGTCGAAACAAGTCGACCAAAAACGGCTTGCTATCCGAAAAACGAACTATTAGTCCCTCTTGCTTCGCGACTTCGTGCAGGGTATTTGGAATACGGAGTGGCATGATCTTCGATTTCAGAATGTACTGATAGCTGTAGATGGCGACTGGACGAAAGATATGGACGATTTGGTTGTAAGCCTTTGGGGAACGCCCGTCATCAGTCTTCTATAAAAGGAGTGCATGGCATATGTAGTTAGCCTGTAAGAAGTATTTACTACGGAGGGTCAGCTGCCTGCATGGCTTCCACAACTGAGTTTACCTGTAGAAGCACCGTCTAAACCAGACATTCGATAGATACATACCTTCAAGCATTACAGCTAGTGTGACTCAAACACTCTATGAAAATAGGGGAAATCAACATTAGAGTACCTGTAGAGCCTCTAATATCTGTGGTCGGGTTTGGGATGCCAAGCCTAAGCATTTGCCTTCGCTTAGCCCATGACTGGCTCTCATTGTTGATGCGACGTTGGAATTCATCAGAATGGCTTCCAAGCGCAGCAGGATTTCATCAGCTCTTCCTCCTCGGCATATCACCGAAATGCGAATCTGGAAGTGTCGTC
Organism: Monosporascus ibericus; assembly: GCA_004154915.1. Classification (NCBI taxonomy): domain Eukaryota; kingdom Fungi; phylum Ascomycota; class Sordariomycetes; order Xylariales; genus Monosporascus; species Monosporascus ibericus. The sequence continues at coordinate 14,691 of QJNU01001574.1, forward strand.
TCAACAAATGAGTATAAACTGGTCGCAACCAGGCCGGCTCTTCAGTGAGCCCCTGAACAGTGGACATTGGCCTCGAAATCCGGCTGGACGTCCTGCTTTACACCGAGACTGACGGAAGTGCGGCGGTCTCGGCCCCGTAGAGGATGTTCCACCTCCTGAACGGCGTAGCGCTGGCCTCGCACCCGACCACGATGGATGAGTGGCGCGTTTTCTCATGGAGCGGCGACAGCGGCCATCGCCATCGGAACTAGGTGGGTCCCTCCTGTTCTCCTGGACCGGGTGAGGCTCGTCGGTCAATGAGGATGTGATAAGGCACGACTAACATAGACCGTACATCAGGCTTAGCTTGTTGAGGGATGATAATATCAACGGCCGGTGGAAATGCAAGGAGACTCTCCCTCGGCCGCTGACGGGGTTTTCGACCCCAGATCAACATTGGGTGTAACGTCGCTTGGAAGTTCTGCAAACACTACTGAGGATTCTCATCCAAAACGCGTGACGGACCATAACAAATAAAAGGGTCGCAACAATGGATTACAAATTCTGTTGACAACGGAGTCCGACACATGCTGAGATGCGCTACCATTCGTCGTCCAACCTCACGGGGACTGGCAGATTTCAGGCTCTAGATCCCATCTACAGCTAGCCAATGCGAAATTAGCTCCAGGGTTCTCACATACGCGTCAAATTAGGTTATATATTTGCTACAAACGGATGCCTTAGCCAAGTGCCGAAGGCTAAAAAAACACTATGTAGGGCTGTAAGAGACGCCCGGCTCCAACTTGTCCAGACCGAAGCGTTTAGGCTGGCTGAAAATAAGCGAGAGTCCATAACTCAAAATCCTTCAGGCCATGCCCACTCAGGTTGACTATTCACGAAACAACTCAATGACAACAAAAGCGAGGCATAGGCTGGCTCAATCAGAGCTTGCTTTTGGTCCAGGTGTTACCGCTCTCATCCTTGTACGTAGCAAGCGCATTGCGCTTGCTGTCGGCCCCGTGTCCGACCTCGACGGGGGCGTCGAATACCGTGGCCTCGCTCTTCTCCTTGCGCTGCTCCGCGGGAACGTACTCCCTCTCGCCCTCGCCGAGGTACAGCTGCCTCGGCCGCCAGATCTTGACGCCGCCGGGGCTCAGCATCTGCTGGCGCCAGTGTGCCAGCCAGCCGACGCAGCGCGGGACGGCGAACAGCACAGGGTAGAAGTCCAGCGGGAAGCCCATGGCCTGGTAGATGAGGCCCGAGTAGAAGTCGACATTGGGGTAGAGGTTACGCTTGCGCATGAACTCGCTCTTGCTGGCGTACTCGGCCAGCGTCAGCGCCGTGTCGAGAAGCTTGTTGCGGCCCGTGACCGCGAAGACCTCCTCGGCGAGCGCGCGGATAGCCGTGGAGCGCGGGTCGACGTTCTTGTACACGCGGTGGCCGAAGCCCACGAGCACGCGCTCCCGCTTCTCGACCTTCTCCATGAACGCGGGGACGTTCTCCGGCGATCCGATCTCGATGAGCATGCGGATCGCGCTCTCGGAAGCGCCGCCGTGCGAAGGACCGTATAGTGCAGCGCACCCTGCTGCGATCACACTGTAGGGGTCCACCAGGGAGCTTCCGACCTGCAGGACAGTGGCCGTGGAGCAGTTGACCTCGTGGTCGGCATGGATGATGAAGAGGGCGTCAAGGGCCTTCTCCAGAACGGGATGAGGCTGATACTGGTGGCCGGACAAATTGTCAAGCAGGTACAAAAAGTTGCCCGTGTACGAGAGACCTTGCGCTGGCCGGTTAAATGGTCGGCCTTGGCGCATCCGATATGATGCGGCTGCTAAGGTCGGCGCTTTTCCGATGATCCGGAAGATCTGCTTGTCAAGTACCTCAAGCGACTCTCTGTTGCCGCTGGCGGCGTTTGAGTAAAGCTTCTGCCCCCGCAGGGAAGGATTGGCCTCTGGAGCAAATGCACCCATGGTCGAGAATGCCGCAGTCAACATGGACATGGGATGAGAGTCGTACCGGAACGACTTGAACATGCCCTCAATGTCGCTGTGGATGAACGTATGATGCATGATCTCGTCGTGCCACGTGCTGTACTGCGATTTTGTCGGAAGCTCGCCGTAGATGAGCAGGAAGGCGGTCTCTAGGAAATTGCTCTTCTTGACCAGCTCCTGGATAGGGTAGCCGCGATACCTCAGTATGCCATCCTGACCGTTGATGTACGTGATCTTGCTCTGCACGACGGCTGTGTTCATATAGGCGGGGTCAAAGACCCGCAGACCCTGCTCCGTCTCATCCTCCTCACGATCAGTGTCCAGCTGCCGCTGCGCCTTGATCTTCTTGATGTCCGTCGCTAGGACAGAGTTATTCTTGATGGGGATCTCATAGACTTTGTTTGTCCTGTTATCCACCACCGTTAGGGACTGCTGCGCGGCACTTTTTGAGACGATCACCATCCTGCTACTGAAGAAACGAGACACCCTAGTAGTAGATACTCAGGAGCGAATAATGTGCTATTCGAGAAAGCTGTAGAGAAGAAGTCGAGAACACGAGGAAGCAATGGAGCAGATGATGACTTATATCATGGACAAACTGGCTTCCATAACTCCGTTGGGAGCCGTGTCGCGGTGTTGAGAGGTGGGATTGGGTGGAACCCGTACCTCGGCATTCCCACGGTTGTGCACTAACTATTCTCGGCGATTTTGCTTCAGGCACGGGCCAGTTTAGGAAAGCTCCGGCTATGTACCCGCCAGCATCTCGGCTCGTGACAAACGACGAGACTTACGGCTTATTCACCAGCGTGTCCAATAAACACGGTTGTCAATGTTGCGCGAAGAGATGCATAACTGGACAAGCTCTAAGTTACCTGAGCCTCGCCAGCCATGAGATTTATCCTCAAAGGAGGGCAAGGAGCTGGGTTTCTAGACTCTTGCATAGATCAGCCTCCTTCCAAGCCTTGGGATCGTGGACACGGATCCGTAGCCATTCGTTGCGAGATCAAGGAATATGGACTTTCCCGTAAAATACAGCCATCGTTACGCCGCCTTTCGGAGCCGAAAGGCGAGAAGGGCAGGCAGCTGAGTGATATTGGAATGAGATTCCACTCTCTCAGGGATACTATCAGCCTCCGTGAAGGCAGGCTCCTCCATCGCATCCATGAGCAGACCCTCCCTGAAGAATACGGATAATAGCTCATGCATAGGCCGATGGAAGTAGACCTACAAGCACATTAGAGTCTTCGAGTGAGCTTGGGAATGGCATGCTTCACCTGCGGAGCTGGCTGTCCGTATAATGAGACACCTCTCGTAGGCGGAACATCCAAGTACTTCCGTATCATCTTCCCCCTGATAACTACAGACTGCCTAGTCTGGGCGTCGTCGATGATCTCTATGTTTCGTGTCGCTCCCGATGTCCAGAAAACGGGATGTAGGAGGGTCGCCACGAACCTGTGTGGAAGCCGTTATGAGTCTAACCTCCGGGACACGAGACAGTCTTCATCCGTTCAAGCACGCTATAGGGCAGGTCGGGAAAGACCGTGTACTCACACTCCGTCTTTCTTCAGAAGCCTCGGGAGGGACTTGGCCATTGGCTCAAGCGTAGCGATGTCCATGATAGCCATGTTAATCAAAATGATATCAAAGCCGCCGGCCTTGGGTTAGAAGCTGTCAGCGAAGTGAGGAACATTTGATACCAGCAGACCAACTCACTGCCACCGGATCACGCTCGAGAGCCTCAAACATCGCAATATCGGTCACGTCAAGGTGACGATAGGATATGCTATCACCATATACAGCGGAATGGCGCAGCTTGGCGCGTTCCAGCATCTTCTCGCTTCCGTCCGTAGCCAGGACGGATGCGCCCTCGCTTGCAAGCCATCGAGCCGCGAGTCCGTTCCCAGTTGCCAGGTCCAAAGCTTTGCTCCCCGGTTTAACCTGGAACATGCGCTTAAGGGTCGGCAGCTGGAGCGCTTTCCAGTACTTGTTGCCTTGCCCTCCGATTCCGTTGTCCCAGAATTCCGCATTAGCATCCCACGAATCGATCGACTCCTGGTGGAAGCTTAGGGCAGACATGATGAAGTCGAAAATAAGCCCAAATACTCTCTAGCAAAGTGACCAAATAGCCCTGGATGAAAAGTAGAACTGGACGTAAATATATTGCTCCAATGGCTTAAAGGAGCCGCTTAGGCGAGACACAAGGATGTGCATGTTGTGACTCAGGCCGATGCAAGCCAAGTTCTCGTATATTGACTACATGTCAAGTGATACTAATATGTAGACTTGGCTCCTTGCAAGTAATTTTATGGACCATGACCTGTTTGAGAAGCTCAATACCAAGACAAAATCAGAGACTTTCCTTTACGTAAAAGTGAAGATTGTCGTGATTGTAGTGTAGTGCTTGAATACACAGTTAGGTATCAGACGAACACAGGAACAACATAACATGGGTAGCGACGGTGGAGACCCAGAGCTAAGTACAGTAGCGCTACGCTTCAGGGCTCCTCTAGGCGCATTGTGCATTAGTCGTGACCCCCACCCGTCGGCGGCCGGATCTTGTGGCTGACCCCACCTGGGCAGCCCAGCATCGTTATCAAAGTATTTTTTTCTTCTACAATCAACATCCCACTTATACAGGTACGAGGAATTCGAAGCGCAATCGAGTGCAAACCGCTGCGACCGTAAAACCAATAGTAATCGATACGCAACCATTTCAATCCTCCTCCTCCTTGGTCGGCGCATGAGCTTCACAGTTTAAGAATGGCTTTAGACGTGAAGGCCCCGAAGAAAGATTCACGGGCGTGGTCTGCCCTCACACCTCCATTAGCCGACTTCATATTGGAGGCCGTATCGGCGATGGGCTTTGCCAAACCGACACCAGTCCAAGCCCATGTAATCCCTCTGTTTAACGGAAACAAGGATGTAGTGGTTGAGGTGTGTATCATCGGCATCGTCAATTGTTCGCAGGCAGTACCTGCAATCGGGAACACTAACCGTTATAGGCTGTAACTGGAAGCGGGAAGACTCTTGCCTACGCAATTCCGGTCATCCAGAGGATACTTAGGTTAGACGAGCCTACGAAGCGAAATCATATAGCGGGTATAATCATATCCCCTACGCGAGAACTGGGAAAGCAAATCCATTCCGTAAGGCTTTCTGGCCCCTTCATCTTAGAACCCATTCCCGCGTATCGCTGTCCATGAAGGTTGCTAACTCCGGATGTTGCAGGTAATCCTCTCGCTCCTTGCATTCCACCCTACCTCTGCCGAACTCCTTCCATATCTGTCCGGGGAAGAGAAGCGACCGGCAACGAGTAGCCCTGCTGTTGTTCCCCAGCTCTTGATAGGTGGCTCCACAGGAACGACGGCACAGGACCTGAGCTTCTTCTTGAAGCATAGCCCGAATCTCATCATCTCCACGCCCGGTCGCCTTGTCGAACTACTCTCGTCGCCGCATGTCCGCTGCACGCAGTCCACCTTCGAAGCCCTCGTTCTCGACGAGGCGGACCGTCTTCTCGATCTGGGCTTCAAGCAGGATCTCTCGACTATAATATCTCATCTGCCCAAACAGCGGAGAACAGGGCTCTTCAGTGCTAGTATGAGCGAAGCCGTGGAGGGTATCATTCGAGTGGGTCTGCGGAACCCCGTCAAAGTCGCCGTCAAAGTGAAGAACTTGAAGACAGGCGGTATAATTGAGGAGAGGACGATACCGGCAAGTCTGCAGATGACTTACCTGATAGCACCAGCAAGCCACAAATTACCGTCTTTGGTGCAGTTACTGGAGAAGTTAGATCCGAGGCCACAGAAGAGTATTGTCTTTCTATCTACCTGCGCTGCCGTCGACTATTTCTCCAGTGTTTTGCCCGAACTACTTCCAGAAGGATTCACGCTCGTGCCTTTGCATGGAAAGCACGATGGCAAGGTACGGGAAAAGAATTTCGAGAGATTCATGAAATCCCTACAACCTACCGTTCTCCTTACCACCGACGTGGCAGCTAGAGGATTGGACTTCCCACAAGTCGACCTTGTCGTCCAGGTCGATGCCCCCTGTGACCCAAAGAACTTCAAACATCGGGCCGGGCGAGCTGGCCGTGCCGGCCGAAAGGGCCTGTCGGTTGTTTTCCTCCAACCGGGAAAGGAAGAGGACTACGTGACGTTTATGGATATCCGAAAGACGCCCATCGCTCCCCTGGCGCGCCCCGAGATCAAAGTCGGCGACGGCGAAGCCGAAGGGACGACGCGCAAGATCCGCGAAATAGTCAAGAAAGACCGGGCGCTCCACGATAGGGCCCAGAAGGCCTTCGTCAGCTGGGTCCGGGCGTATTCTAAGCACGTCGCCTCCTCGATCTTCTCGGTCAAGGACCTCGACTGGGTCGACCTGGCTCACGCATGGGGACTCCTCAGGCTACCCAAGATGCCCGAGACGAAGTCGCTAAACCTCGACCGGAGTCTAGGGGTGCAGCTGGACTGGGACGCGTACGCGTACGCGCAGAAGGACCGCGAGAAGCAGCGGCTGGTCGCTCTGCAGTCGAACAACAGCGATCAGGGCATCCCCGAGACGGCGGAGGAGCAGCGGGCGAAGCGGAAGCGCAACGCCGAGGCTTGGAGCGGCAAGCACGAGCAGGAGGAGACGCGGGCGGCGCGGCGCGAGAAGCGGCGCAAGAAGCGCGAGGCCGAGCGCAGCGGCAAGATGACAGACGAGGAGCGCGCCAGGGAGGCCGAGCTCCAGCGCATGCTCGAGGAGATCCGGCGCAAGAACCGCGAGAAGTACGCCGAGGAGCAGCAGCTCGAGGGGGAGCGGAAGAGTGGTGGCGGTGACGATGAGTTTGAGGGGTTCGATTAGAGACTCGGAGGTGGGACTAGTGGACTGAGGGACGGGATGCATGGATGGATATAGAGTGATACCCGAGAAATGACAAGGAGAGCGTCATATTTTAGCTGAACGTGGTGTTCCAAAGTGGCGAATCAGATGCACATTGGTGTTGTAGAGATGACATAACACTCATGATCCCGTCCGCGAGAATTTCAGTATGCGGTCTTGGAAAATTTTCTTTTAAGCCCGAGGTAGCTTTAGGTCAGTTGAAGCTTCACTACGAACGAACCAGGGTAGCGTTCTACGCAGGTGTACGTATTTCGTGCGCCAAGCAGAAACCGAGCCTACCCTATTAAGCATCTCATCATTAAGCTACACGGGCGATAACTATGCACAGCCGAAGAAAACGCAAAAGCGAGCTGAAAACAAGATATAGGTTCCTCAATCCTCAAAGCGAGCGATAAGGGTATCCATGTTGGGTATCCGTGGTGGGTATCAGAGAAAACAACTAAACAGAAAGGAAACCATCGTCCATCCGCGGCCAACCGCAAACATCAATGCCATGGGAATCGTCTCTCCGTCCCCAAAACCCTGCTACCGGAGATGATCTTTCCCAGCTTGGGGTCAGCTTTGTCTCTTCTTATTTCTTTTGTTCCATATTCGTCATGATTTCTTCTCGTCGCGATTTGCTTATCGTACAAGAGGTCGTCGTGTATTCGACAGGTGCTTGAAGAGCTTCTGCCGGTCGCCCGCAGCGGCGACGGTGGTTGAGGACGGGCAAGTCGACCTAGGCCGTTTGCCGCCTAGATATTCTCCACGATGTGGGATTTCACGGCCTGGTTGAAGCCCGTGTCGTTGCCGCCGCCGAAGTCGTGGGACTCGTCCTCGCCGTACTTCTTGGCGGCTGCGTCGGCCAGGGAGGCGTTGAAAGACGAGGAGCCGGGCATGGTCTGGTTGGCGGCGGGCAGGAAGATAACCTTGCTGTTGGCCGACTTGGCCATGGCCTGCATGGCCTCGAGGTAGCGGATCTGCATGGCGGGCGCCGAGGACAGGATGTCGGCGGCCTGGCGCATGAGCTTGGCGCTCTCGACCTCGGCCTTGGCGGCGATGATCTTGCTCTCGCCGATGCGCTTGCTCTGGGCCGCCATCGACAGCGAGCCCTGCAGTTCCTGGCTGAAGACGATGTCCTTGATCAGCATGCTCTCGACCTGTACGCCCCAGCCCGTGGCGACGTCCTCGATGATCTCGCCGATGCTCTGGGCGATCTCCTCGCGGCGCTCGATGACATCCTGCAGGACCCGGGCGCCGACGACGTGTCGGAGCGTGGTCTGCGTCCGCTCGATCAGGGCCTGGCGCACGTTGGCGATGCCGAAGGCGGCCTTGTGAGGCGACGTGATGTGGTAGTAGATGACCGACGTCAGCTCCACCGTCACGTTGTCCTTGGTCATGCAGACCTGCTTCGGCACCTCGACGATCTGGATCTTGACATCGACCTGGATGAGCCGCTCGCTGAGGGGGTTGATCTTGACCAGGCCTGGGTCGACGGCCTTGTAGAACTTCCCGAACTTGCTCACCAGTCCGACGTTACCCTGGGACACCTGCTTGTACGGGTTCGGGCAGCACACAACACAGGGGATGGCGCCGAGCGTGCCCATGCAGGCGCCAAGGGTGTTGATCATCAAGCCGTACCAGCCCTTGGCGTCCGCGTCCGTGCCGACGATGGACGCGTAGCTCTGCTGCAGGTCCTCCTGGCGGGGGCGCTCGACGACCATGTTGCCCTGCGATCGGAACCCCACGGCTGGTTGCTCGCCGCCGTTAACATTGGCCTGGCCCTTGCCCTTGTGTGTGCTGGTGGTGGTTGGAGAGTCCATGTTGTTGCGCGTTGAGATAGGGAGACGATGTTAAGTAGGTAGTTTGTTAAGGTATACTTAATTGGACTCCGGGTCTAACCTATTCTCTAGACTTAGTAAAGGAGCGCGGTGGAGGTAGTAAGTGTCCTGTACGTGAAAGAGCAGAGGGCGATTCAGACGGCTTAAGTATCAGACGTGTGGGGAGATTTGTTGCTAAGTGGCACTGGTCGCCGAGAAAGCACAGCCCCGGGCACATTACTATGTAACGATTGTCTAGCACCGATAAAAGGTAATTGCTAGTTTAGGTTAGCGCTACCTGCAACCCAAGGTACTGCATTGTACAGGCAGAAGAGCCCTGAGAGCCTGAGAGCCAGAGAGCTAGAGAGCTCAAGAGGGGCCTCGGCGCACCTGCAGGAGAGCTGCTGTATCACTGCACCTAGCCGGCCCCGCATATATAGTACCTAGTATCTACCTTCGCGTACAGGGTCATGCTGGCACGCTTAGCTTCGCCGTGCGGGGTTCGGCCCAGATTCCTTCCAGTCTCAACTAAACCCTACTCGGTTTAGGTGTAAGGCAGTTTGCCGACAAGTCTTAGACAGGGTCGCCAAAACGGCTGCTTGTGTCGCAGAATGTTCAATACAGAGGATACCTTTACAGAATATCTACCAAGGGGATTTCTGCCTACCTCAAGATTATCCATATATATCCGTTTGCATACCTGTACGAGAATATCCTATATCGAAATTTCTGACAAATCTGCAGTATTCTGTAAAGCTTCCTCGTTCGAAGTAGGTACGGCGCACATTTGGTGTTCCCTGGAAAGACGCACGTTGATGAATGCATGTGACGTCTTGCGTGTCAGCACAATCGCGGCAGTGCATTCCTCGGTATACCTATTTGAAGGAATCTCGCGAGGTTTATAGATTGTCAGATCAGCGATTCCATTCTCTGTACGATCTATACGATCAGTAGCCGCGGGATACGCTCGGAATGCTGTTGCCATTTGGACTCGGTAAGACGGTAACTCATTCCATACCATTGAGATGTGCCGATTTCCTTTTTCTGGAGGGCTGAGAATGCACCTCATAGGCCCGGATTTATTGCACAGCCTACAGTAGGACAACGGCTCCCCCACCCTTAATGCAGGTAATATTCGAGACTAGTACCCTGACAGGTGCGGAGCTGATTGAATCAACGACTTCGCTAAGCCCAGTTGGTGTGTGCTTCGACGTACTCACCTCTATGAATTTCAACTGCCTGTGCCAGCACATCCAAAGCAATAGGTACATCATATTCTTTCGCAATTAGCACTCATCGGGGTTACGGGTTGGCGCTAGCTAAGGTTTCAAATCTCGGCAGCCACTGCATTCACTGCAAGATCCCGACGACAAACTCGCGCCATAGCCACAATGCTCACGTATAATCCAGTCATTATATTATTATATGACGCCCGATTACTGTATGGAATGGGCCGTAATGTAACGTCGGGGATTCTTCCGACATTGACATGATAACTGGTGAAGTGTGGACCATCATTCCATAGTTACCCCATATCGAACGAGGCTTCGCAGGTCAAGTGGCCCTCAGATTGTGGTGGCCAATCAACGATCTTCGTCGACGCGGAGATCTCTTCCTACAACTACGTAGGGATTTAGCCTTGCGCAGAATGATTCCAGAAACATACCAGGTTGACCGAAGACATGCATAGATTCGACGGATAATCCATTGAAGGTCAGTGTGGTCGACCAACACCTCTCCCTCAAGCAGAGACGACTCAGCCTGCCACACCTCGCCAGTCTGAGCCAGAGGCGGATTTACACTCTACGCTCTCGTTCCTTATTTGGGACATTCGAGCCTCTAGCTTCCTTATCGACCGAAAGTGTCAATCGTAGCGTCGAATCTCATCATGACTTCCGATCCGTGGTCCTCCTGCCTGACAGCCCAGTCACTTCGCATAATCCGGTTTGTCATTGTTCGCTATGGCCCTGAATAGCCTTTGTCCTTCGCAGCCACTTACAGCTCAGCCTTGCCAGAAGGCAGTCTGTCAGTCCTGTCGGTACCGAATGCCACTTGTTATGGCTTCCCTCGGCGAGGGTGCGGCCAGACTATCAACCGTAGTGCACGGTTTCGGTCCAAGTGGCATTATACATAGGTCAGATACTACAGAGAGAATTAAATACGGGAGGCTTCATCACCTAGGATCATAACCAAGCCAACCGTTTACCAAGCGTAAACTGCTGGCAGCCGTGCTCTTATCAACAGGCCATTGCCCTATTTTGCTTGGCCAAAAACCAGATGGCTCGGTCAGTTAGTTATATTCGTCTAGTAGACCATTCTCCCCATGAGTATATAACATCTCCATAACAGTACGTCTCCAAATCACATGAAGCTTTTGAATTCCGTCCGCCGCTGCTTCATAGATCTAAACTAGACGGTTTGGCCGCCTAGGTCTTGACCCACTTGGTGCAGTACAGTCTGCGTAGGTACCCGACTCTGTGTACCATTTCATTTCATTCTGCTTATATATATAACACAACCGCCTGGACAACAAATTGGGTTTGAATGCCTATAAACCAGGCAGTTCAGGTAGCTGGAGCATTCGAAACAATTTCGACGCCATGTGGTGATTGGCTTCCTTTCATTTGAGGCTTTTCAACCCTCTCAGTGATGAGCCGTACCTAACTTAGGTAAGTACTGATGTCGCATGAAGTGGATGACGCTTCAATGTCGTCACTCTCAACCTCCCTGATTAGTTATTTACGGCATCTGATTGGGTGGTATTATACTTCGAGAGCGGCGAAACTCCAAGCTGCGATCATGATTGGGCATATCCATGGCTGTACCGAGTAGATGCAGGTGTTCATCCAGGTACGGCTGTTTCGTTGTGGTGACGTCGCAGACATTGGTCATGACAGCATGAACCATATATCAACCTCCACTACAACATCCTGCTCTCAGAGCACATGCTCCCAGATAATATACCCAGCCTCCAAAATCCAAACTTCCTCCACACCACGTAATCCCATCCTTGAAGGCAGTAACCAATGCCATAAAAAATCCCTCAAAACACCATGTCTGCACTAGAGAAGAAGAAGTTCATTCAGACTTCCGGCATTGCGGACGCAGTTTGGGTTCACAAAGATGATTACTCCAACAGGCCACGCTTCAATCCCCTTACTGCAGATATCGAAACCGATATCTGCATAATAGGGGCCGGTATAAACGGTGTGTCCATCGCATATGAACTTGTCAGCCGGGGTAAACAGGTCGTGCTTCTTGATGCGCGCGATATTTTGTCAGGCGAGACGGGGAGAACTTCGGGGCATCTTTCCAACGCACTCGACGACATGTATCAGTACATTGCTGAGAAGCATGGTCAGAAAGGAGCCAAGGTCGCTGCGGAAAGTCATTCATGGGCGTTGAACTATGTCGGGGAGGTGGCAACGAAGCTAGGCATTGAATGCGAGTATCGCCACTTGCCGGCATATCGAGTTTCGCAGTATCAACGGGGCACGAGGGAGTATGAGGACGATATGAAGGAAATCAAAGCGGACGTCGAATGGGCCCGAAAAGTCGGGATTGATGCCACCATCGACGAGAACCTGGCAGTAAGAGGCTGGGACGGCAAACCCGACCAGAGAGGCGGAGCTATCTACCCCGGGCAAGCGACCTTCCACCCGACCAAATACGTGAACGGCGTGTTGAAGTGGCTGCAGAATCAGCCGAATTTCTCCTCCTTTACAAACACGCGGGTTGCTTCGGTCGATGAAAAAGGTATTGAGGTGCTAGGACTCGGACACAAGTACTGCCAGGTGAGAACCGAAGCGGGCAACACCGTGACATGCGAACACGCAGTGGAGGCGACGAATGTGCCCCTGCAGAAGTTGAGCGTTATCGCCCAAATGGAGTGGAACCGGACATACTGTATTGCCATCCGCATCCCCAAAGGGTCTGTCGAGGATTGCCTCCTTTACGACAACGCGGAGGTTTACAAGTATGTCCGTATGACGGAATGTGACGAAAAGGACGACTACATGGTCGTTGGCGGTTGCGATCACAAAGTAGGACAGGAATCCACCGACGGCCGGTTCGAAGAACTGGAGATCTGGACTCGCGAAAGGTTTCCTCAAGCTGGGTCCGTCGACTACAAATGGAGCGGCCAAATATTGGAGCCACATGACTACATGGCATACATCGGCAAGAACCAGGGAAACAAGTACGTCTACATCGTTACTGGCGACTCTGGTAACGGACTTACGCACGGCGTGATTGCGGGGAAGCTTATTGCGGACGAGATCGAAGGCAAGCCGAACCCGTGGGCTGAGCTGTACTCACCGAAGCGCGTCGTCAGCGTTATCAAGTCAGCCGTTGAGACTCTCCAGCACGACGTGCAGGTGAACACGCAGTACAAGCGCCTCCTGCATTCCGACATCACAGACATCGAGGACTTGGTCCCCGGATCCGGAGGCGTCTTGAACCCGAAGTCGTCCAAGCCGATCGCGGTCTACAAGGACGAGATCGGGAACGTCACGAAGATGAGCGCGCTCTGCCCGCACATGAAAGGCGTGATCTGCTGGAACAAGGTCGAGAAATCGTGGGACTGCCCAGTGCACGGCAGCCGGTTCGGAGAGACGGGCCTGTGTATCCAGGGCCCCGCGAAGATGAATCTCGAGAGGGTCCAATAAGGAGAATATCAGCAGTGACACGTCGCTGCCTTTCGAAACAGGAATGTTTGCGAGGTGGAATGCGTGATTAGTCTCCATATTAGCTGCACTAGTAAGAGATTAATTTCCCTCCGAGGGCTGAGTTTAATACATACTTTAATCGTGTTCAACTCTACATCGCCCACTTCCGTAATGATCCAGTTATTAGGCGGATTCTGAGACCCAGCCTGCATCTACGATCTCAGCTTGCTGAAGAGGGGTTCAGGGTGGTGGCTCTCCTAACCACTATCCCCAATGGTGTAGAAGGGATGGCTGGGCATGAGCAGGTGACTTAGGCTCCCTCTTGGTGTTGGGGCCAGGGGTAGAAACTTGCTGAGCAGACCAACATTGGGCTATGGCAATGGGCGTGAGTCTATTGAGTTAATTAGGGGATGGGCACCAACTCGCAGTATGGTCGTGCGACAAATATGAACGTATATCAGGAGTTACAGATCGTACATTCTGCTGCAAGGCGTGGCATGGACTTCTCGTATAAGGCAGGTAGTAGTGAGTAGTCGACTTGCATAACAGGATGACTCCTCATACCTACAACCGTCATCATAACATCATCTTGCTTCCGGGCTTAACTGTTGGGCAAGCAGAGAACGGAGACAGACTCGCATAATAATGGCCCAACACTACGCTAGACAGAGGAGATAGTGTGAGGAAATGATGCTGCCTTCGCGATGGTGGCGTTCGTAGGGTTGAGGTTGCATGGCGGATTCAATATCCAGTCCAAGTCGTTCTCGGTGAGCAGAAGAGTTTCGGGTCATCTTCTCCGATTTACGAAGGCGTTCAGGTGACATGATCGCCGCTGGCTGTGCCTAGGCGAATGGGGCTTTCTCATCTTGATAGAGCAAGAGAGTGACAGGCTAAGAGGGGTAGCGAGGCCGACCAGTAGAAAGAAACTGGGCTGTCTAGCACGCCTCGCGCTTCCCAAATTTGATGGTCCCTAACGATCAGACTCCTTCAATCTCAAAGATTCCTCGACCCACCCGAACGGTTCCAGCACCATTGGGATCTCCGCGCCACCGACACGTACTCTCCACGGAAGGCCGCAATGGACGTCAGACGACTCTACCAGTGCTTCTTCGGAGCTTGGACAGACTGGCGCCATGAGGAAATACAGTCCGATACTTAAGAGGTTGTGACTCCGGCTCGCCATGCTCGTCTGAATCTGGGCCGGCTTCTGAGACTCCGCTGCACGACGCCGGTCTTGCGTGCCACCTAGCTGCCATGGGATAAGATCCCGCCGATCACAGAGCGTCAAGATGTCGACAGTCGTCAAGGCGGTATGGAGGATATAATCACGCTTTCCTCTGGGGTTCCGGCAATGTGTTCGCAATACTTCAAGGCGACAATGACGCGTCGACATGCAACTGTGAGAACCAGGAGGATGCGGTGGCTGGTGAGCAACAGTTTACTCTGACTTTTGCTCGGAGTGGCTTCATTTTCACCCACGCCGAGAGCTTCAACCCAGCTCGGCCTAAGAAGTCACAATAAGAACTAACGATACCTGTTTCTCCAGGTTCTGTTAGGGTCAAACTGAACATCCGGTATACAGAAGAAGTTGGTCACAAAATACGAGAGGAGATGACCCTTCGCGGGGTACATGACGGCCTCTCACTCTGGACGGGGTGGCGGCCAGCGCGCGCGCCCGTAGGGCAGGTACTCACGCTCTTTGTCCACGACTGGTGGCCTTCGGAAAGTTGAACCCAAAGAAGCGTCCGTCCAGGGAGCCGAGAGATGCTACTGCGTCCGTCGTTCGCGACCTCGAACACGGCAGAACTGTCGGCTAGTCGATCAACCACAGGATTCGGATACTGGCGGCGATCGCGAGCTTAAGCGTAATAGGAGATAATATTGCGAGCAACTTCGCACCCAGGTTCCATGGCATACGTATCTCATCGAATGTGCCACCACGACGATCCTTCTGCAGAAAGGGTTGAGGAATTTCCCAGAGGTGGGAGGCAGTTTCCCAAACACTGACCTCCAGGCACCTCACCTTACGGTAGATATGGGATGGGAGGCCCATCTAAGACACCTCGCCCCAGTCGGTCGTTGTCTCTTATAGTCCTCTTCCCTGGGTCAGTTTCCTCCCGTTTAGACTAGACTCTAGTAGCGGTACTAACCTGCTTTGTTGCATAGGGGTAGTCGACGATGGTATTATGGTGTCACCGCCAGCCGGAATGTATCAAACAAAGGCCCACATGACGGGCTAAGTTCCGGAGCGTTTTCAAAGAGAGCGGAACGACTGCCCGGAAGTGTACCCAAGCATGTCTTCACAAGCACGGGCGGTTTTGGGCTGCTGGGGGGGCTGGCACCCTGGAGTTGGAAATTGAATATTCCTTTCCCTTCTAGATCCGCACAAGTATGTGCAGAAAGCATAGGATCTTTTCTCAGAAGGCCAAGGCAACCTTTGCGTACTTATCCATAGTCGTCTGCAAAGGCGTGATACCGCCGCCCTGTAAGATGCAATAAGAGATGGGACACGCCAGAGCGCGTCGAACGCCGCCAGCGTACAACAGGTAGCTCTTCCGCACCATGTCGGCAATTAAATCTGGACGGGAGGTAGAGAGACTCAACGATCCATAACACCGTACCAAGCCCCCTCACGGTTGCTCTGACAAGACGGATGCCATCTCAGCACGCCATCCGAAGGAAGAGTTTGATATTACCCAGCCGCCGCTACCAATTCACTACCTACAGCATCAATCAATAAGGTCGGTAAAATTGAATGCTTACGGTTACCCCATGGATAATTATTGCGTAAGCAATTCCGTATCACCTATGGACCTTGTTGCCTACTTATGGTTGAAAATTATCACTCGTGAGTAGAAAATTGTGCGTGGGTTGTTGGTTAGTGTAACTCCATTTGGAGGCGTTCGCTATCGAACTCAACTCACGCACGGCACGTGTCGCACCAAACTTGTGGTAAATCTGTGGAGTCAAGCTCTTCGGACACGAGCAGATGCCTGTTGGTCGACGCGCATCTCCTGAGTACGTGCTAGAGATCACCATCACAGGGTTTCCAGTGCATTTACCGATACGGCGCGGGAGAGCTGCCCGTTGTGCGCTGACGGCGTCTGCGGCACGCTGGCGCGTCCCATCTCTCCTGCATCTGACTTCACTGCAGCGATTCCACGCCTTGCGAATGGGCCCCTGTTTTACACGCCTGCTTCCTCACGAGCGAATTCACACCTGCAATGGCCCGTACAAGAACATACGAGTTCCCATTGGCACCTCGAGTTGCTTCTCCGGTGGCGCGGTGGACTCTCTTGGCGCGACTCTATTGGCGACCCAAGCGAGCTGGCGCAGCCTTCAGTCTTCTGCTTTCAACCCCTCGAACGTGCGGTAATCCCGACTTCACTCTCCACCGTCCCTCACAAAATGATGACTATTCTCCCGCCCGAGATCTCGTGTGGAAATAAGGTTTTCAATGTCGTTCTTCAAGTCGTTGAAAAGCGGTCTCCGAGATCGTTGGGGGAAAGTCCCGAAAGAGTCTAAGAGGATACAGGATGGTGCCTCGAAAACCGCCGCTGCCGCCTTGCCCACGTCAACTACGACGCTATCTACAGGTATGCCGAGCCTCCTCGGACGCTGGACGAGCTAGTCTCTCAAAACTAACACGCTCCAGCGAATGTCGAACCTTGTCCTCCCGAGCAAGCTAATTTGGCAAGTACGGAACCAGCGATACCGACTAGAATTCCTGCTCCGGCGACTCAATCAGTGTCTTCCAAGCTCCCGCCCACACCCGCCAGAGTACGGTGCAATTCTCTAAGTTCAGGGCACAATCCGCCGAAGGACGGCGCGTCGGACGCCCCGCAGTCGCTCTGGGATTGTGCGTATGCCGCTCTCAGATCCAAAGACTCGGCATTGGTGGAGAACTATGAGAAAGTGCTGTCAAGGGAGTTGGAGACAGGTGCGTATCTGCTGCATGCCACGAGTCGCGTTTTTAACGCTGTCGGAGGTTCTGATTCGAGCCCAATAGACAGCGGGAGCCCAGGTCGTGCCCAAGAAAACCTGGATGATACTGACAACCTGATCGACAACGATCCCACGGTGCGTCGAGAGCAGCTGGACAAGATAATCGAGGCCGGACGCCAGCGAATGGACGAGAGGAAGATCAAATACCGGATTGCCGGCTGCGAGTTCGTCCTTCAGGACCAGATAGCGCAAGCTGCAAAGTTGGTGCAATGGGCGAAGGCTTTGGTTGACGAAGGTGTCAAGGCTTCTCCGGGAGCCTCGATGGCCTGGTGCGGTGTCTGTCTCGTTCTGCCACTCCTTACGCAGCCGAAGGATGCTGAAGACGCCAACACGGGCGGACTCGCCTATGTCACGACACGCCTCCGCTTCTATGTCGCGCTCGAACCTTTACTGCTGCCGAAGAATCGGGACTCAGCTGTTGGCATTTCCGCAGATTTGAAGGAAGCATTCGAGAATAACGTTGTGGACCTGTATCAGCACGTCCTAGAGTTCCAATTTAAGAGTGTTCTGCGGTTCTTCCGAGGCCGGCTACGAAATCTCGGGCGAGATTTGATCCAATGTGAGGACTGGAGCGGCATGCTGTCCAAGGTTCAGGAGCTTGAAAAGACTCTTGATGGCGACTTCAAGAAAATAAACGATTCTGTCTTAAGACGGAAGCTGGAGGAAATTAGCGAGAGCGCGAAGAACTCTCTGGGATTAATGCGAGGGCTTCTGTCAGTCGCCGAAGAGCATCTGCGAGTTGACAAAGAGCTGCTCCAGCTTCACAAGGACACGGCCAAGCAGGCGATGTCCGACAAGGAGAAGGAATGCCACCAACTGTTCCGTCTTACAAAGAATAACAACGCGACAGACGAGCTGTATGGGGATGCGTCGTACGAGTGGTATAAAGGTCGCGTGGAAGACCGAGTAGAAGGAACCTGTCAGTGGTTCCTCAGTCATGAGCACTTCCGAACATGGTTGGGACAAGATTCAGGCCCACTATTGGTCTCGGCAGACCCTGGCTGTGGAAAGTCCGTCCTGGCGAAATACCTGATTGACCAGGGACTGCCGCGATCCGCAACCATCTGCTACTTCTTTTTCAAGGACCAGGATCAGAACACCGTCCGTCAGGCGCTTTGCGCAATGCTGCACCAGCTCTTCTCCCACCAGCCTTCGCTGATTCGACATGCCATGCCGGAGTATTCCAAGAACGGACCAGGTCTGATAAGTACCACAGCATCACTATGGGAGATCTTGGAAAGGACTGTACAAGACTTACAGGCAGGACCTGTGATTCTGGTCCTGGATGCGCTGGACGAGTGCGTCGAATCGGACTTTCGGGACTTGATCCGGATGCTGAAACGGCTATTTCGCGGAGACAAACAGAGCCGCGGCAAGATGAGGTGCCTGTTGACCAGCCGTCCATATGGACACATCGTGTCAGAGTTCGAGGAGCTTGTCGATTCCTTTCCTTATATCCGCATACCGGGAGAAGAAGAGTCGGAAACCATCAGTCAAGAAGTGAACCACGTCATCGAATACCGAGTTGAACAGCTGGCGAAGGAGAAAAGACTTTCAAAAGAAATAAAGGATCATATAGCCCAGCGATTGCTAGGAATTCCGCACCGCACGTATCTCTGGGTGTATCTCGTGTTCGACTACTTGAAGGCATTAGATTTTAAGAAGATAAAGAAGGGTATCGAATCCACCATTGCAGTGCTTCCGGGGAGTGTCAACCAAGCATACGAGAAGATTCTTGACAGATCCAAGGAGCACTTAATGGTACGGAAAACCTTGAGTATTATCTTGGCAGCGAACCGACCGCTGACACTGGCGGAAATGAACATCGCCGTGAACATCGACATCTCATCACGGTCTGTAAAAGATCTCGACCTTGAAAAAGAAGAAGACTTTAAATTGCGCCTCAGATCCTGGTTTGGATTATTCGTCTCAATCTACCATGGGAAGGTCTATTTCCTTCATCAAACCGCTCGAGAATTTCTCCTCGGAGACTTGTCGCCTGCTCTTGTTCCGCCAGAGCTTCGCTGGCATTGCTCTATCACCAACAAGCACGCACACACGGTGCTTGCGGAGGTCTGTGTCGCTTATCTTGACTTGTTAAATTCCGACGCTATTCTGACGAATGACGGCCCATCTGGCCAATGCAATGACTGTTCCGCCTTATTGGATTATTCGGCCAAGAATTGGGCTGCTCACTTTCGCGAGAGTCCCGCTTCAGAAGGCCTGTCTCGTACGGCCACGCAGTGGATCGCGCCGACGTCCGGGTTGGCGGCGAGCTGCGGCAGGATGTACTTTCCGAGGAAACCGGTCGAGCCCGTGACTAACACGGTCGTGGGCTTCTGTTGGTCCACACCGGCTTCTGCGATGTCCTTGAGGAATCCGGGAATGGTAGGAGGAGCAGTCTCCTTCTCCCAATCGATGAGCCCAACGCTTGAGCTCTCTTCGATTTTGTGCGCCATCTTGCCGAGAGTGTTGGCGCCCAGGAGGTCGGCGAGGGGTATGGTGACATTGAAGCCCTGGCGGATTCGCGATTGGAGGCGGATGACCAAGAGGGAGTTGCCGCCGACCTGGAAAAAGCTACTCGAAGGCGTGATATCGAATCCGAGCTCTTTGTTTCCCAGTACATCCTCCCATACACGTTTCAGCTGTATCATCGTTTCTGTCAGTTCGCCGTCTTCGGCATGACTCCTAGCTCGCTGGGGCAGCGGCATGTTCTGGATGGACTTCCGGTCCACCTTAGAATGATTGGTTAGGGGGAGTTTGTCAAGCGGGATTGCAGCGACGGGGATCATATATTGAGGAATTGTGAGGTTTCCAAGTAAGTTGTCAAGGAAGGCCTCCTTGTCCGTGATGTTGTGCTGTGGTGCGAACACGACATGGACGACCAGAAATTCGGGGTTGCCCTCGCGTAGGGTGACGACGGCCTCTCTCAATACACCCCCGGACGCCGAGATGATGTTGCTTTCGATATTGCACAGCTCGATGCGAAGCCCACGGATCTTGACCTGCGTGTCGCCCGCCATACGATTGTGGAAAACCATGGCCCCATCGTCTTGCAGATGCCCGATATCTCCTGTGCGGTACATGCGCGTCCAACCATTGGCGACATCCTCGGGCGACGCGAACGGATCCGGAACAAAGTGCCGGGTGGTCAGCTCTTCGTTGTTAAGGTAACCGAGCGACACTCCGGCGCCGCCTATGCAGAGCTCACCAGGCATGCCGGCTGGTAGCGGCCTCAGCTGCTCGTCCACGACGTATGTGTAGTAATTGGGGAGGGAATATCCGCACGGGATCCGGTCATCTCCTTGTATCTCGCGATAATCGAGCTCCTTCTTGGTCGACGAGATGGAGATCTCCGTCGGTCCATACGAGTTGAAAACACGCAATTGTGGGAGAGAGAGCTCAGAAAACTCCTGCGTGATTGTGCTTGTCAGAGGCTCGCCACCACCGAAGGCGAAACGCCACCTAGACGCCTGCCGGAGGCTGTCGCCACCATACTGCATCCACAGCGAGTACTCAGACGGCGTCGCCTTTGTGTAAGTGATAGACTGCTCTTGGATGATCTGTGATCTCCAGCGGATCGCCACGCTTGCTCCAGGGGACGATGTACACCATACCACCGTTGACGAGGCCTGTGTATATTTGATCGGAGGAATGGTTGAAAGTGAAGGCGCTCTGCTGTAGCGCACGTTCGGCGCCCAGCTTCCATGTCTTCGTGTATCCCTCGATCTCGTTCCGGAGACCCGAGTGCGTAACCATGATGCCCTTCGGTGTACCGGTCGAGCCGCTGGTATATAGGATGGCCGCCTGTGAGTTTGATCGCGCGCAGTTAGGGACGCGTTTCGAAGGCCTGGAGTTTACGTGAGATACATCGATGATGCGGGCGTAGGATATATTGAGCTGCGTCACGTCCCCCAGGGTAGTGTCATCGGCTAGGACCGCGCTCGGCTTGCAGTCCTCTGCGACAGCCGCCAGGCGTGATAGTGGGTTGCGGAGGTCCAACGGCACATAAATACCCCCAATGCGCATGATGGCAAGCATGGAGCATACCCAATCGGCCGCCGCCTGCTGGAAGACGAGCACACGAGAGCCAGGACCAATATCGGCGTTTTGCAACGCCTCGCTGATGGCTTCGACCCGGCTACTCATGTCCGAGTAGGTGAGTTTGCTGCCATTGCCATCCATCAACGCGACCTTGTCCGGATTGTTCTGGGAAACTTGTTCGATACGGTGGGGAAGCGTCTCAGGCCAGTCAGAGATCAACTTTGGTCCTAAGTGCATGGCAGTCAGTGGGCAGATCCAAAATCAAATAGAGAAAAGGGGGTCTCACCGCGACCGATCTTAATGGCTTGAGTAAGCTGCTTCTCGCTGAACAGAGGGGTCGCGTTGAGAGGGAGCGATGTATCACTAGAGAGGGTGTCGAGGAAGTGGACGTAGGTCTCCAACAACAAATTCGCAGCAGTCTGGTCGTAGAGGCCCTTCTGCGCTCGCAACATAACAAGTGCATCCTTGGCGCTATCAGTCACATCTAGGGTGATGTCGTACGCCGTCCGTCCAGGATGTACCTCCTGGAATTCGAACTGGGTATTGCCCCAGGAATGCTTCTCCTGAGCGCCTTGCCGGTAGTCAAAGAATGCTTGGAAAAAGGGGCTGTGCGACGAAGAGCGGGCCACGTTTAACTCTTTCAGCAGAACATCAAAGGGCAAACGGGAATGGCTAAGTGCGGCATAGGTCGTGTTGCGAGCTTCGGTAATAGCGTCCGCAAAACGTTCATGTGGTTGGCGGCGGAATCGCAAGGTAAGCAGATTCAAGAAGAATCCGATACTACCCAGCACATCACTGTCGTGGCGGTTAGCGTCCGCAATGCCGATGGTCAGGTCTTGAGCCTCCGTGAAGGAGAATAGCATGGCCTTGAAGGCGGCCAAGTAGAAGTGGAAGGGCGTGGATCGCTGCGCTTTCGATACCAACTTGATCCGCGCCGCCAGTTCGGGGCCCAGCCGCAATCCCACTTGATGGACACCGAAGTTCTTCATTGGCACCCTGGAGCTGGTTCGAGCCATTGGCAACAGTGGCAACACCGGTGGCTGCTCGCCGGCTGGGAATATCCCTCCCCAGTACTTAAGCTCGTCGTTCATTTCACCCTCCTCAAACGCTCGCCGCTGAGCCGCCGAGAAGTCCGGGAATTGCCGCGGTGCCCCGAGAGATTGGCCGTTATAAGCCTTCTCTAGGTCCGAGAGGAAGACTTGGAAACTGACATCGTCCATCACAATATGGTGGTAGTTAACCAGTAGATAATGAGATGACGGTGACAGCGTCAGGAGAACTAGTCGTAGCATCTCGCCACTCGCTAGGTCGAAAACGTGCGACTGCAACTTGGCGTACTCGGCGGCGACATCATCCACAGACTTGATCTTCTTATGTTCCAGTCGCAGCTGGGAACTGGCCATCACCCTCTGATAAGCCTGGTCTGCCTCGGTGTCATCCTCGATGAAGCATGTGCGCAGCGCTTCGTGTCTGGTAGTGACGATACGTACGGCTCTCTCGAGATCGCCGATGCGTAGGTTTCCAGCGACGTGGTAATAAAATGCCACGTTAGATGTCGTCTGGTCTTCAAGGAGCAGCCGGAGAAACCAAAATCTTGATTGTCCGAACGAGATCTGCTCGTTCTTCGCGAATATCTTCAGCGGCTGCTCCGCCGCTGTCTCTGCTGGAGGAGAAGAGTTGGTGATGCTCAGCTTCGCAGCCTCGGCGAGGTTGTCGGACGAAGCAGTTCTCGAGGACAGCTGCGTCGAGGGCGTCGACAGTGGAGCACTGCTAAGAACTTCGTTAGGGGATCGTGAGCCTCCCGAAGTCGAGCTGTCCCCGGAGGGAGAACTCGATCTCGCAACCCGGACCTCGGGCGTGGGCAGGGGCAGTGCTGCGGCAGGCTTGCTAGGTTCCTGTTCTCCAATGCCGGCCAGGAGTTCCTCAGGCAACTTTTCCAGAGCTCGTTGGCACAGCTCGGCTACGGATGCGCCTCCGACCACCTTGAGCACGGGGATGTCCACCTTCAACTCCTTTAAGAACCAGGACCGCACTTCCACAACAACCAAGGAATCAACACCAAGCTCGACCAGAGGAGCATCTGGGGCAATTGCATCTTCGGATAGCTGCAAGACGACGCGCAACTTGGCCGAGAAACAGTCTGCGCGCGTTATCGTTAGCATGTATTCTCTCATCAATAGATGACATGGAAGTGATTTCTTGTTTCTCCTACCTTGGAGAATTTCGAGGGCTTGCTCCTTCGTTGCCGCTCTCGCTAACTGTCCAGTGACTGGGAGTGACGTCTTCTTGTTCTGCTCCCCAGCGTCCGACTCAGCCTTCTTGGCCTCGATGATGCAATGCGAGAAGCGGGGGTTGTCGAACCACGGGCCCTGGATTTCTTCATCATCCCGGATGGTACGGATACCGGTGGTCACCACCGCGTTCGGGATGTCGTTTTTATCCTTCGGGTCTGGATAGCCGGCT
Organism: Monosporascus ibericus; assembly: GCA_004154915.1. NCBI lineage: Eukaryota > Fungi > Ascomycota > Sordariomycetes > Xylariales > Monosporascus > Monosporascus ibericus. The sequence continues at coordinate 38,520 of QJNU01001574.1, forward strand.
AGGATAGTCTCGGCAAACATCTGCCGAAACTCTGACTCAGAGATAGCCATAAGCCCGAACCTGGTCAGTTGGTCCATGACGGCTTGACCGGCGGTCTCGACATATCCAAGACCAGCAACGCGGCCGATATCGAACGTAGATGCGGCCAAGCCGCGTCTACGTCTTTGCCTGGCAAAACTGTTCAGGTAACCATTCGCGGCGGCGTAGTTGGTCTGTCCCGAGTTTCCAATGACACACGCTGACGACTAGAATAAGATAAAGAAATCCAGCGGGTCGTTGTAAAACAGCTGGTCGAGATGGTTTGTTCCTTCGATCTTGGGCCCGAGAACTTCCTGCATCGTTTCTACCGGCATCCCAGAGAATAGTGCGTCGTGGAGGACCATGGCTCCGTTGGCGACACCCGCGATCGGGGGGTAGTTTTCCCTGATGGCATTGACGACTTTCTCCACGCTATTTATATCAGTGACGTCCCTATGGTATCAGACAATGTTAGCACAGATCTTTTGCCGGCTGCGTGAATGGGAACGAATGAACTGTCTACATACATGGCAAAGATCTTAACGATTGCGTTGCTTCCTTCGAAAGACTGCAGCCATTTCTCGTCGACCTTGGGGTTGCGGCTCGTCAAGCATACACATCCCGCTCCGTTGGATACCATCCATTCGCAGAGCGATTGCCCAATCTGGCCGGTGAGACCGACGAGGATGTACGTATTATCCTGGGAGAAGAGGTGTCGAGCATCCAAGGGACGCACTTCAACCTCGACTTCTCCATCCAACGGCCAATAAACGACACTTGTCGTGGGTTTAGGCATGGATAGGTCATGAATCTGGCCAAGCTGAATAACCAGCTCTTTTTCCAGAGAGGTAGGCGTTGCCGCCACTCTCGCACTGGATACGGCATCTGTCAGCCGATCTGTCAGAGCATCTAGACTCCATGACTGAGGCAGCGAAGATTGATGCTGGGAGAGGACGTGCCGGTCCATTCGCTTGCAGCTTAACGGCAAGGCTTGAGTAATGCTGAGAGTGAGGGGGTCCGGGTGAGTGCGAGAATGGGCAGTCAAGTCGAGGAAATGAGTGGGTTTTGCTGGAGCGAGCATTCTCTGGATAACATGTCTAGGTGCGCGAGCATTCAACTTGACCCACGACGGGTCTTGCGCATCGCCGTTGGTGCCATCCACACCACATGAGAAGGTAACACGAACCGCTTTGGCAGTCGCCTGTCGTGACATGGCTGCGGCAAGAAGACGGTCCTTGACTGAGCAATGCACCAAGAGGCTGCTCCCTGGGGACAAAGTGTCAACCAGGGACGCGGCAAGGAGCTCACTCGCAACGGCAATCAGCAGGCCGTCAGCTGATAATGATTGAGTGGCGGTGTCGATATTTGCCTTCACACTTGCCACCGGAGTGGTCATGGACGAGTTCTCCGTGGAGAGTACGACGGTAGTGTCCGTGGCTAGGCTCTTTTTGCCGATACCGAGGAACAAGAACGTGTCCACGGCGACGCGGAGTGCCATCAAACTGGAGCTCTCGACCCTTATAAAGCTCTTGCTGTCTTTCCGCGCCACGGGGAGGACTTCTTCCACCAAGGAGGGCAGCGAATCGGCAGACAAGGCAATCGAGACGTTCGAGCGTGATATCGGCACTGTCGTGACAATGCGACGCCTGGAAGAGTTGAGACGAGCGTTCTGCCCGACGTTGTTTACCAGGCGAGGAATCATCTCCTGCCCGCGATCGAGGAACACTTCGGGTTCCTTCGACCACAGAAGCTGTTGCTGTCGCTGATGTCTGTCCCTCGGCTCTTCCCATTCAACGAGGACGCACTGCCGCAGAAGATGCTCGGCGATGACTTTCGAGGCGCCATGTTCCAGATCGGAAAGGTCGAGGTGATTAAAGCTGACGTGGCCTGCCTCGTGACTCATAGCGCGACTGAAAGCAATGCTGGCCATGTGGTACGGTTCATCCACCTGTGCGCCTACCGTAATCCACGAGATGTGCTTGGCTAGTTGGAAAAGTCGCTTCAGACCGTCCATTTTCTCGGTCGTCATGCCCTTGAAGATGGGGGCATCAAGGTCTACCAAGTTGACGAACGTGCTCATAGAACTCAAAGCACTCGCTTCAGCCTCGCTAGGCAAGCCGTTAAGGATGGTCGCCTGACCGCAGAAGCGCCCAAGGCTGTCGACCAAGTCCTCGGCGATGCGTGCGCTCTCAAGGCTTCCAGAGCCGAGAATAACAAGGCTGTCGATGTAGATCGAGGCTGCGGACGAAGAGTGCGACAATGGCCGTCGCAAGAAATGGACTCGATCATCCACGGCCTGCGCGGCCATGATGGAGAATGGCCAAGATAATACGTCGACCTCCGGGGTGATGGCATCGATGCCAGAGAATCCAGATTTACGCAGGGCAGTATGCCATTCCCCGGGCGTGATGGTTGGCGCATATCTACGGCCATCATTCGCGCCAACCCACCATCCAGGAAGACCGCACATGATGTTTCCGCACCTGATTTGTCCATTATTGGTGATCTCCAACAACAGGAGATATCCTCCAGGCTTCAAAAGCTGTCGGGTATTCTCCAACGTCTTCTGGAGCGACGCGGTGGCGTGCAGGACGTTGGATGCGATGACAATGTCATAAGACTGCGACTCGAACCCTTGGGTTGACGGGGGCTTCTCCACGTCCAAGGTCTTAAAGGTCATCTTATCGCTGTACGCTTTAAATAGCTCTGCGGCCTTCTCGAAGAAACCCACCGATATGTCGGTGTAGGTATAAGAGGACACAGTATTTCCCATACTCTCCAGGACCGACTTCGTGGCCCCACCCGTGCCAGCACCTGGTCATCTTGTTAACGAATCCCGCAAAGCATGCATACTACGTAGGCGCATTCGACTAGGCACGGCCGATTGCGCTACTACTCACCTATTTCGAGAATCCTAGCCTGTGGATAGCGATGCGCCACCTGCTTCATCATGGCTGCCAGGAACGAATTGTATCTTGCAAACCCGAGACCATGCTTGTAGAAGTCATCAAGCATGTTGTTCGGGAGCATATGCTCCAGTATAATCGTCTCGCCTCGCACGGCGGCGGGGATGTTCTCGCCCACGGCTGAAATGAGCTTGATATCGACGCTATCATTGTATCTAGTTACCGCATTCAGTCAATCGCGATTCACAACCCCCTTATCGTCTAGCTTAAGGAATACACACCTATTGTTCAACGCTTTGATATCTTGAGGGGTATCTTGAGACCATGCCTTTTGCAGGTAGGGATGTTGTCCCCTGGCCACCGTAGAAAGTGTGTGCTCCATGTAGTCTCGAAGGCGCGCGTGATGCGGTTGGCCGTTCGCCCAGTCGTCATCGGTGATTTCCGACTTCCACTTACGGAGATAGTAAAACGATACTCTCTCACAGACGCCGGCCAGTTCGACCTCGTCCGCAGAAGGACGGATGTTGCGCACGATGGAGGCCCCGTTTGGTGCCGCAAAGTCGTACTGTGTGTGCGAAAACAGGCGGCGATCGTCTGCCTCGGTTGCAGGCGCGAACGGCTTTATGGTCAAATCCTCGACCTGGACCATCGCGTGTTTGCCATCTTCCCTAAAGACGTCGATGCTTCCGCAGAACGTTTCCGACTCGGTGAGCATCGTGGAAACCGACACTCGGGACCCGGAAATCGGCAGCGAAGCGCACACTTCCGGATTGACCCGAATGCTTCGGATCGATGTTGGGACGTGGAGCGACCAGAGGCGTTCGTCCCCGGGGGCCGAGTACGCGAGCATGGACGCTTGGAATGCAACATCAAGCATGGTCGGATGCACCAGATACACCGATGTCTCTTCGAGCGAGTAGGGATATGTGGCCACCTTGACAGAAGACTGGTTGAACCTTCGCTTCAGCGACGACATACCATGGAATATGCCACTGTAGCCGTACCCCAGCTTGTCAAGAGAAGAATAGAAATGATCAGTATCGACGGGAGACATGTTGGAAACTTCCAGGGGAGTGGAGGCCAACGCTGCAACGTCCGGAGTGCCGAACACAATCTTCACATTACCACTCGCCATAAGTTCCATCTCCTGGTCCGACCCTACGCCAGTGCAGGAGTAGCAAGAGAATTCGGCAGTGAACACGGTGGTTTGGCTCTGATGGAGTTGGTCCAGGCGGGTGGTAGTAGCCAACCCCGTAAGCGTGACAAGAGTCTCGACCCCCGAGTTGGCATCCTCCTCGAATGTAATGGCTCTCGGGATAGAAAGATCGTGGAGTTCGAAGACCTCGACGGGCCTGCCAGCCGCAAGACTTCTGGATGCCTCGAGCGCCATGGCGACGTAGCCCGCGGCAGGGAAGACGACCTGGCCTTGCAACTGATGGCCATCGAGCCATGGAATCTCAGATACTTTGAGCAGGTTAGACCATCGCAAGTCGCGGGAGGTGGAATCTGGTCACAGAACACCGAGGATCTCGTGGGGAGCTTGTTTCCGCCCACGCGTCTTGCGGGATCGGCGTGATTCGTGCCAATGAGTCCTCGCATGGTTCCATTGGTACGACGGCAGGCCGACCACCAGCTTCCGTCGCGAGGCATTGCCTGACGACGAGGGCGCCATAGCCTTCTCGTAAGATTCAAAATCGACACCCTGGGCGCCCAGATGTGTCCAAGCGAAGCCCAGAGCGCCCGAGAAGGCCTGGACGTCGTTCTTCCCTCGACTGAGTACACCGCAGTATGGAAGCGCGGCGGATCGCACGTCGGAAATGTTCTGGGTGGCCGGGCCTTTAAGGGCCGGATGAGGTCCGACCTCGATGGCGAAGCTTATTTGCGGATCGCTTGCGACAGCATTCTTGACAGCGTCTGCGAACAAGACTGCATTGGTCATGTTGTCTTTCCAGTAAGTGTCTTGAAGCTCTTCGATAGGCTCCATACCCTTGTCGCTCGGAACCACACTCGAGAACCAGGAGCAGGAGGTTTCACTCCGTTCCCGATTGACTTGGATCCCGCATGCCCGCAGAGAGCGAATGTAGGGGTCGCCGCATGGCAACATGTGATGCGAGTGATAGGCGGTATCTACCTTCAACAACCTCGCAAACTTCTTCTCCTCATCGAACACCTTCTTCGCCTGAACGACTGCATCGGCATCTCCCGACAAGGTGACGCTCGCCGAGGAGTTGTGGGCGGCGACGGCCAGGCGGCCCCTGAATGCTCTCAGGCCGACGAGGTCTTGCGCGTCTTCCCAAGACGTCCCAACCGCGAGCATTGCACCTTTCTGACTACTGCTAGGGTTTCCAGCCAGTCGGGCGTACAGACCTCGGTAGTAGGCAATGCGGATCGCATCATGATCGGAAAGGAAGCCAGCGGCATATGCAGCGCCTATTTCTCCCGAGGAATGTCCCACGACAGCGGCAAATTTTATCCCAGCCGCCCGCAGCTGGTCGACGAGGACGACCTGAATCGCCGTGCACAGCGGCTGCGATAGCTCAGCCTCTGCGATGCGCGACGTGTCGGCTCCAGCGAGCATCTCATCTCGGAGGCGCCATTGGGGGCGATCAGACTCTGGCAGGGTGGCCAGGGATTCCTCAAGATCCTGGATTCGTCTGCGGACGAAGTCGGACGAGCAGATCAGCTGCGCGCCCATGGCTGCCCATTGAGCACCCTGGCCGGTGAAGACACCCAGCACGCGAGGCGCCGACTTGGGGTTGGAGCGGGTGCCAATACTCGTGCCAGGATTCGCCTTCACCTCGGCAAGCTTGTCGTTGATCTTGGACATCAGCCCTTGGGTGGTTTCCGCGGAGAAGGCCGCCTTGATAGGGAGTTGACTCCTGCGCGACTGCAGAGTCCAGGCCAGATCTGATGCATTGATGTCACCGTGTGTTTCCAAATGATCGGAGTAGGCCTGCAACTGGGCGGCTAGGGACCCCTCAGATACAGCCGAGAAGATGAATGGGGTAAAGGGGGCGTGATGCGTTTCAGGCTCCGAAGGCAGAGGGGCGACTATCGCGTTGACTGGAGATTCACGGTATTCCTCCACGATAGCATGTGCATTGCTACCACCAAAACCTGGCGAATAGTGGTCAGTGTCGCAGAACAGATAAGTTAGAATGTCGCTGGTGTCAATGTTACGTACCGAAACTGTTGACGCTCACGCGCCGAGGAACCCCTTCCGGCAGCTGGGGCCATGATGCCAGTTTCGTAGGAACTCGAAGGCGCTGGTAAAACGGCTCGATAGCCGAGTTTAAACGGTTGAATAGTAGATTCGGTGGGATGAATCCCTTCTGGATGATCCCGGAGGCCTTGAGAAGACCAGCCAGGCCCGCAGCACCCTCGGTATGGCCGATGACGGTCTTTACAGACCCGACATACAGAGAAGCATCATCATCATTGTTACCGAAGCACTCATAGATGGCGGCAGCCTCCTTTGGGTCGCCCGCTTTGGTGCCGGTTCCGTGGGCTTCGAAGAACTGCGGACGGTCACGAGGATTTTTGGGATCCAACCCGGCCTTGGCGTAGGTCTGGTGGATGAGCGCCGCTTGGGCTTCCGAGCTAGGCACTGTGATGCCGTTCGAGTACCCGTCCTGATTGGCCCCTGTACCGCGAATTAGGCATTCGATGTGATCGCCATCAGCAATGGCATCGCTGAGGCGTTTCATGACGATAGCGGCCACCCCCTCGCCCCGAGCGTAGCCATCCGCATCCGCATCCCACATGCGCGAGCGGCCCGTAGGAGAAAGCATCTCCATCTTGCTTTCAAACACAAATACCTCTGCATAAACAGGCTAACAATTTTTCATTAACATGCATGGCTAGACCGTGGAAGAAAAAAACGAACCTGGTCCCAGAATCATCTGCGTCCCGCATGCCACGGCAACCCGCGATTCGCCAGTTCGCAATGCCTGCACGCCCTGGTGCACGGCGATCAGACTGGACGAACAGGCGGTATCAATAGTCATGCTAGGGCCGTGCCAGTCGTAGAAGTACGAGACACGGTTCGAGATGATCGCCCGGTTCGTCCCCGTGGCGAAGTAGGTTGGAATGGTGTTGAGGTCCCGTAGAAGGGTATCGTTGTAGTCGACACCCATAGTACCGACGTAGACAGCAGTATCAGATCCGCGCAAGGCCTCGAGCGTGTGACCGCCCGCTTCGAGGGCTTCGTACACAGTCTCCAGCAGCAGACGCTGCTGCGGGTCGATCGAATCAGCTTCATTTGGGCTGATGTTAAAAAAAGCCGCGTCGAATACGCGGACGTCCTCCTCCAGCAAGTATGAATGCCGAACGTTGGTGGTCCCATGGTGGGTGCCATCGGGGTGATAGAACCCCGTCGTGTCGAATCGATCTGGTGGAATCTCCTGAGCTACATCGCGCGGGCGTTCGAGCAGCTTCCATAACGCCGAGGGGGATTTCACACCCCCAGGAAAGCGGCAACCGCTGCCTACAATCGCGATGGGCTCTGGTTGTTGGGAAGCCATTCTATCAAAGATGTCGACTGAAGAGCAAGTAATAGTAATACAGTTGCAGTAGAAGCCCAAGTTCGTCTGGGTAGCTCAGCTCAGTCAAAGGCAGTAAGTCACCCACAGGATGTCAGTCTTCTCAGGAGAAAACTCGAGTAGCTCATTACCCACTGGTAGATGTGTATCTCCGCGATCCAGTTATAGCTTTTGGTTTCGGGTGCGATCCGGGCTCTGTTTTCAGAAGCCTCGTTTATCAGACCCAAGAGGCTCCTGTTGGGTCCTGCCACGTACCAGCTCCAACAGCCCTGCCATGAGTATTGCGGCTGATAGTACACAGGCTTGCTCCACCCCAGCCGCCTGTTGTCGCCGATGAACGATACTCCTCCATCTTCACCGAGAATGGCCGACGTTGACAATAGGTCGATGGACGTCTAAGCAGTGCCTGTTCAAACTTAATAAACCGATCAACCGACCGACCGAGTACGCCGACTAGGTCATCCAGTTCGTAAGACACGAGATTCACGCCGAATATGGCCATGCCAAAAGGATAGGGGGATGAGGCTGCCATTTGCCGCCAGAAGGAGGGCGCTAGTGATGCCGAAATAGACGCCGAATTGTAGTTTTAGCAAGGGGTTGTAGATGCGGGTGCACAAATCTAGGTACCTAGGTATAGATACAGCATCTTCTGTTCTTATTGGGTATGTGGATGCACGTAGGGTCTTCTTGTCTTCTCTAGTGGTTGTGCTTGATCTCGTCTCGATAAGATATGGCGTCAGTGATTGGAGGAGGAGTGGTGAAGCCACAGGGAATCGGTTTGGTGGGACCTCCATGCAGTAATTCGGGGTGGGGATACGGGTAGTGGATCAGCCGTTGCTTGCCCCTGATCCATGTCTATCAATCAACGGTTATTGCCGCGAGACGCTAGTAGCTTATAAGAGTAATTCGGAATCCCGAAATAGCGAAGAGAGTACGGGGGGGTGGTTTAGGGCGGGCGGGTAAGTCGGGGGTATCTTGAGAGGCTTGGAAACTTATTTCATAGTAAGAAAAAAGCCCTCGGCGAATTTTTGAGCAAATGGGTTTCCATAGCTCCTCATTGGCTATCCAAGGCCGGTTCTACAACAGCTGCCCCCCTTGGAGCGTAAGTCTACTATGTGCCCAAGGATGCGGCACGACATCAAGGACGGCTGATTCTGGCTGATTCAAAGTGCAGTTACCGTTGCCTAGATCCTTTACGTCCTGGTGTGCTTTTACTTCCGCCTCCTTGTCCTCCCCACCACCCTTTATCGAGCAACACTTGCCTGCTTCCTTCCAGCCCTGGTTTCAACCAACTCTTTAAGACTGCACTGGAAATTGAATCTTGAATGAATACTCGCTCCCCATTTGAGCTTCTCATCATAATACTGGCAAACTTGGGTGAGCGCCCATCTCTTCCTACACTTGAGTACTAACGTTAATTAATACCTAGCTAGATAGACGATCATGGCATCCATGGCCGGCATGATCAGCCGTCTATGGCAAGTGTTCAATCCGCCCAAGGTCGAAAAGCGCGGTGATGCCCTCAAGTTTGGCATCCTGGGAGCCGCCAGCGTCGGGTGCGTATCTGAGCGCCCGAGAACCTTTCTCCCGCCTTACTGATGGCGGATAGCCCCTTAAGCTTGATCGGTCCCGCCAAGTCGCACTCCGAGGTCATCGTGCAGGCTGTCGCTGCCCGTGACCGCAAGAAGGCCGAGGCATATGCGAAGAGTCACGGCATCCCCGACGTCAAAGACACGTACCGGGGTGAGTCGAAAGGAGAGCATTGGCTCTGCCAACACCGCTAACACCACTTCCTCGCTGAACAGACATCCTCGATGACCCGGAGATTGACTGCGTTTTCATCCCACTGGTAAACTCGCTGCATTACGAGTGGGCTGCCCGCTCCATCCGTGCCGGCAAGCATGTCCTTCTCGAGAAGCCCTCCGTCTCCAACGCCGCCGAGGCTGAGATGCTCTTCAATATGCCAGAGCTATCCGAGCCCAACGGGCCGGTCATTCTGGAAGCCTTCCACACTCGCTTCTACCCCTCCTGGGTCTTGTTTCGATCGCTGATCAACCCTGCCGACGTGGCACATGTTTCCACATTCTCCGTGATACCGTGGTGGGGAACCAACAAGAACGACATCCACTTTAATTACTCCCTCTCCGGCGGCTCTATAATGGCCATGGGCACGTACAACCTCGCCGCGCTGCGTCTGCTCTTCGACGCCGAGCCAGAGGAATGTTTAAGCTGCGACGTAAACGCGTATACCGACGGTGTCCATAACAAGTGCGACTACGAATTCAAGGCCAAGTTTCGCTTTCCGAATGGCGGGACCGGCGACGCTCACACCACGATGCAAGGTCCCACGGTATGGAAGCCTTCGTTCGCGACGGTTACATGTAAAGATACCATAGTTCCCGATGACACGCTCCCCGCTTCTCAGGAGAAGGTATTATCGCGTGAGCTGACCCTCCACGGTTTTATCCACGGTGCATTCTGGCATCGGATAGACGTCAAGGAAAGCTTCGAGATCCGCAGCGAGGACACGGGCAAGCCCATCAAGAAGTGGGTAGAGAACAAATCATACAAGGCCTATACGTTCAAGGAGGCAGGTGGGGAATTTGCCGATCTGCCTGGCGAAGTCTACTGGATGTCGTTCAGACACCAGCTAGAGCAGTTTGTAAACCGGGTCAAGGGCCGGAAAACACAGAACTGGGTTACCCCCGCGGATTCGATCGCGCAGATGAAGATGATCGACATGGCTTACGAGAAGAGCGGGCTGGGATTGAGACCGACTAGTACATATAAGTAAGGCTGAGATTTGGCGTCCATAGGATAACTTCGTATTTGTAAATGTTCGCTCATAGCTCGTCTCTATCTCTTAATATCACGACTTTTTTTAAACTCTCCCTTCCATTTCTCACTTCTTGGCATGAACTGTTAGTGCAGTGCTAGAGAAATAGCGACCGTGTCTGCGCATGGCCCATCTGTGCATTGACAAATGCGACAAACCGCCTTAACATCACACGGATTGGTTCACCATGGTGGTGTTTTAAGAAGGCTACCCGTCAATGAGGCAATTAATGGGCTGTGTCTGTACGGGTGAATAGGCAACACCACTGACGACTTTGATAAGACTCCGTTCTTAGTAAAACACCCCTACGCGGAGAGACTTCACCTTATCAAGTCGTTGATGGACCGTGGAATTTGGGGGAGAGTTTGCCTTCGTCTATCACAACTGAAAGGGTCGGTACGTATATGTCGGCATTACCAGTCTCCAGAGCTGCTGGCATTCGACATGGCATGTACATTCCGCGGCTTATCGGAACGACGACCGGCATCGTGAGGGTTTTTCCCTCTGTGGTCTTCCCTTGCGACGACAACGAACCACCAGTCCTTTACACGCGCAAATCTGGCTCTGCGTTTGTCTTAAAATGCTCGGGATGAAGGGTCCCGAGGTACAGGATTTCGGGAATCTGTTGACCACCCTCTCCTAGTACGCTGTGGACTAGGACACTTCGGGGGAGGTTCGGCAAGTCAGGAAAACCCCACTCCAGGGGGGTCGCCGTACGGCGCAGTGGTCAAGCGCCTTATAGGTCATCAACAAGCCTCCCCACAGCGGATTCATTCCAATGGTGGGGACAGGGAGCGCCTGGGCTCGCCTGACCCGGCACGTGTTAGTCGATAGCTAGCAAAAGGACCCTGAAGATCATATCGCAGAGCCCGATAGCCAAGAGCTCTTCTGCACACCCCCATTTCCGCCAGGTTTTTCCCTTGTGGGGTTTCCCTCGTCGGCGGATAAAAAAACACCTGCCACCACTACGACGCATATCAAACGGCTACTGGAACGTTATGCATGATTCGGAGGACTGAGGTCTCGCAGGTCGTTTATCGGCGGACAGGAGATTTTTCTGACGGAATCGTGGTTGGGTATTGACTAAAACCATCTGGTAGCTCCAGACTGGTGCCACTACAGCGGGGATGGGGCTCGTGCATGGATCCGATTGCACCGCCTATATTGACCAAGTTCCCAGGCTGGCTCTACACCCTCGCAGGGATTATGGCAGTTAGTGGCATACAAACCCCACACTCTGGAAGGTTCCTAACTGATTGGTCGATGCTATAGAAGGTGCTGTGGCTGAGGGCTCTACGTAACCACCAGCTACCGAATCGGCCCCCTTGCTCTGGGACCTTGTACTAATGGGCACGTATTTCCCAGTGTAAATTGTATGGCAAGTACATAAAGTTGCCCTGCCATACTGGTAGAGAAAATTGGGGTTTGTAGCGCACTAACTGCAATAATCCCTGCGAGGGTGTATTCCTCCCCAACCTTCCATATTCAGGCAGTCAGTCCGATGTCTCCACAGTGGGGGCTGGGGATCCACTTACCTATTAGCACCCCCCCAAAACCCACTCAAATCCACCGGTTGCGATAGCAACCGTCCTACCCACCACGACACACACCCGACACATTCCATAAACCTGCAATTTCTTCGCGTTAACAATAATTCTGAAATTATTACAGGTTTTGATCTACCTTAATTATTAATCTTACAGTTTTTTATAAACGTAAAAAAGGCGTTAAAAATTTAAATAACGTAATATTTATACCGTATATACTTTTATTATTATTTTCGCTTTAAAGTTTTAAAAACACGCCCTAATAATTATATAACTATTTCATCCGTAAGAAATATATAGGTAACGATTAACGGAATAATATTAAATAAACGTATTCAGGTTATCCGAAAATATATGTATTCCGTAACGTAAATAATTAAGCCGTTATTATAAAGAAAAGATATATTATTAATTGAAATATTATAAACGTTAACGGGGTTAATAAAAGTATAAGCTGTAACGGTATAAAAGTTATTACCGGTATATTTAAAAAAAAATCGTAAAAGGTAAAGATATTTCGATTAATTTTTCTTTTTAAAAAAAAGTCGGATTCGAATAGCAGAGAAAATAAGAATTCGACATTTAATATAATAATTTTTAAAATAAAAAACGAAAAAGTTTTTATATTATAAAAACGTTATTATAATTATTTTGTAAAATTGTACTTTTTTTTAATAATAACAAAATAAGGAAAAGCTAAACGAAAGTTATAATTTCGCTTAAAATATTAAAAATTACTTTTTTTAGTTATAGGTTATAATTATTAAGTTATTTACTTTAAATATTTTTTTAAAAATCTTTTCGTTATAAAATCTTTATTAAAAATGGTTTAATATACGTTATTAATTTTATATTCTTTTTATAAAATACTAATAACCTTTTTAAATTAAGTTTTAATTATTTTATCATTTTTAAAATGCTTTAATTAAAAGTATTTATTAAATAAACGTGATTTACGTTAAAATTTATAAAAATAACGAAAAATATTTACGATTTAGTTAATATTATAATTTAATATTATTATTTAATAATTATTTTGCTTTTAAAAGTTTAATTATTAAAAGTTTTTTTTAAAAAAAATATATATAAATAGGCGTACGAATTTATAATTATATATTTTTTATCCGGACTACTTTTTCGGCCGATTTAAAATATAATATAAATTAACTTTTTCGGAATAACAAAAAGTTACTTTAACGGTACGTTTAATTGTTTTTATAAACGAAAAAAAAAAAAAGAATTTAAACGGTAAAATTATAAAAGTTTAAAAAAAAGTAATATATAAAATATACGTAGGTTATATAACGTTCGTGCTTATTATTTAATTTATTAATAAAATAAGTACGGATTTTTTTCGTATCGTAACTTTTATAAAATAAAGTTAATAATTTAAAAGATAACGTCTTACACCACCGAACGGCGCACACTACCGAACAGCGCATTTTTTAACATTTCGCAATAACGAATTTAAATAAAATAACTATAATATATCAAATCAATCTAAACTAATTAGATTCGTCTTTGCTAGATGTATTTATAACTTCCTTATAAGTACGCGCATTATATCCGGGTTTGCCGTAAACGTTATATTTCCATTCTTTCGTTTTAACCTTTTTGCGACGATTATCTTTAGCCGTTATTAGCTGCATCTTTTCATTACCTTTTTCCTTTACGGCTAAAAAAGCTTATCCTTTTTATATAATAAATATCCCTCCTTTTTAAAAACGTTTATTTTTAATTTTGTAACGTTTATTTAAAATATAGTTCGTTTTGCATAATTAGGCGATTTCTTCCTAAAAAAAAAAGCAACTTTGTATAAAAATAATAAGTTACTTTTTATTAATAAATTAACCGATTCGATTATTTTTGTTAACGAATTACCTTTATAATTTTTAATCTTTCTTTATAAATAACGTTCTTACCTTATTACTTCGCGGATATTTTTAAAGGTTTTTACGGGAAAGGAAAAAATAAAACCGGTAAAGGTAAACGGCGAAACCGTCGGTATAAGTATAACCGGAAAACGTTTAATTCGAAAAAAACGTTACTAAGATCGAATAAAATAAGTCCAGCTTTTACGAATCCGGATTTGATATTATCGGACGTTATAGCAGTTTAAAATGCGTTATAAAAGCCGGCGAGAAAATGTTCTTTCGTAATATAGGTATGATAATATCGTATTAAATTTTCGATATACCGCGAATAAACGCATTTAAAAAAAAAACAAAATACGTTAAAAGGTTAAAGTTAATACGAAAAATGCGCGGGCATATAAAGCGTAGTAATATCGTAATTAACGCAATATTTTTCGAATTTTATTAAATAGTAACTTTCGTAACCGTTAAGGATAAAAAAACGTTTCGAATTAATCGTACGCGTCCGAATATATTTGTTAAAATATTAAATTCATTTTAAACTTAATTTATTAATTATTCAGCTATTATTACTTAATGCGACTTTTTAATCCGTTGCTAATAATGGATTATCGTAATATTAAAACTTAAGGTAATTTTTCTCTATTATAATAATAAATGACGGTATAGCCTAACCTTAAAAATTAATAACCTATATAATTATAATATATTTTTTATTTTTTATTACGTTTATTTAAATCTTTTACGTTTTTCGGTATTAATAATTACTATACCCGTTATTATAAGAAATCTTATTAAAAATTTAATTTTATTAAAGTTATAAATATCTTTTTTTACGATACCGTATTTTGCGATAATAACCCGAACAAGTTCGAATTATTTGCAAAATATTTTTAAATTTTCGTATAGGATTTGTTAATAATCGATCTTCCGATTTAAACGCGTTTAAAGCTTTCTTTTACCGTTTAATAAATCTCGACGCCCAGTTAACTTTAACGCGTTTTATAACGCGTTAAGCGAGTAATAAATTCGCTATATCTTTAATATATTAAAGCCGGATAAGAAACGTTCGCGCATTTAAGTTAAAAATCCGTTTAAGAATCGATTTTTTTTCGGTCGCCGTTAATTTTCGCGAATTAGGGATAATATCGGTTTAGGTACGTCGACCGTGATATTAGGCTTTTAAGGTAGTTTTGGCAATATCGTATATAAAATAAAGCTTTTTAAAACTAAGTTTTTAGTTTTATTTTTTAGCTTAAACGATTAGGTGTAACGAACCTGTCATACATCCACCCGGAAGTATGAGCAGTATCCGAAATGGGGTCTTGATTTGCAGGTAACAATAGGGCGAGGAATGATTTATTAGGGGTTTGTTCGTTAAAGAGATTTAAAGACTTTTCTCTTAATTAAAGAACGGTATAGTTGCCTTTAATTAAGAGTTTAGATTGATAGCTAAGAAACGAAAACTAAGTAAGTGCTATTTACATAGGAGACTTAGTTCATATATATCCTTCTAATCTTCTTAAGATCCCTGAAGCCTTTCTGTGTGGTCCCTTAGAAGTTTCTAGATGGTTTCTGTTAACACGATAGAGACCATTTAGTGGGCCGAGGTTTACCCGTTGGGGTTACCTTTTTAGGGTCTTAATTCTGGCCTGGGAGTTTTTCCTGTTTCGTAACATTATTCCCCTTTTTACAAGATTTTTGTCCTTAAAGATAAATAGGTTAACCCCCCTTTTTTTTGGTTGGTCTTTTTTTTTACGATTTCTAATTAACTTGTTATTATGTTAAGTTCCTCGCAAAAACGTTTTAAGTTTTTTATCGATAATAGGAAAGATTTTGCGTTTTTTATCGTTAATTTTAGTTATTTCGTTATGCCGTACGAACGTTATGAAAATTTGGGGTTAAAGTATAAAATAATCGAGGGAAAAAAAAAGTGTTAATATTATTACGACGTAAACGTATCGTATAAGGGTAATAACGTTTCCTTAGAGTTATTATAAAATATTCGATCCGAAAAAACGCGAATTAATAAAGAAAAAAAGGTGTTTAAAAATGTTACTTAATTTTTAACGGTTACAATTTGAGGTTACGGCCAGGCTGATCCGGCTAAGTCGACAGTAAGACTTTCTTTAACGCCGTAAGGTGGAAATAATTCGGTAGGGATTCCGTTTTATTAACGAATTAAAAAAAAAGAAAGATTAGATGAAAAAAAAAGCGTTTGCGGTAAGAACAGACGTAACTGGTTTCAGATATTAGCTTTTTCGACTGGAACGTCGCAAGTTTGGATTTAAGCGGGGGACCTTTGTTGCCTGTAACCTTGGCCGCGTTGGAAACGGTTAGTCAGGATTTTGTCAGCTAGCTGGGGGGTGCGTAGCGCACCCCATATACGGAAAGGTCACCTACTGATCGGCCCATACGTGTTCCGGAGCTAAGCTACTTAAAGTTGGATGAGTGCAACAGCACCTGCAACTGACCTAATACAACACACAACTGATGTCCCCTATATCTGACAGATTTTGCCGGTAAAACGTTTTAATTAGGTTTATCGCATTCGTTAGGTGGTTAAATAGTTCCCAAATGTTTTTTTATATAAGTATCCTTCCTATTTAATTGAGTATTGGATCTTATTTTTGATTATTTTGGAATTTAGTATCTTTTCGATTTCGTACTTATTATTATTTTTTTCGATTTTTAAGTTTGTTTTTAACGGGGCGTTTTTAAGTGTTAATTTAAGTAAAGAGATATGGAAAATAAGGTATATTTTTATTATCTTGGATAGTGATAGTCGGTAATTAGTTTTGGAAATAATTTTATTAATTTTAAACGGATTAAGCTTTTTGAAATTAAGCTTATCATTAGGCCTTTTGGTTTTAATTTGTAAGATGTTCGACGTTACGTTTTGTTTTTAACGTAATAAATACACCTTGTCTTTTTTCGTTAGAATTAATCCTTTAACTTTTTTTCTATTATAGCATTGGGCCACTTTTTGCTGGAGAAAACGTAATTCGGTTCGTAAGCGAGATTATATCGTTTTGATTTTAGTTATTATTATCTCCGTTTAAGGAGTTATGGTGGTGGTTACAGGAATCTTATGCATTAATTGCTTTAATCGTTAGGTTACTGCTTTATGTCCGTATATAGCTATATAAGGGGATATACCTATGTCTTCGTTAGCAAACGTGTTGTAGGTTATTTATGCTAATGGTAGCAGCTTTATTTAATTATTTTATTGGTAGTTAATATAATTTCGGAAGTATTGTTCCAAGGTCTAGTTTAATCGTTCCGTTTAACTATCTGTTTATGGGTGATAGGTTGTTAAGAACTTAAACTTAGCATTTATTTATTTAAAAAAGTTAGTGCTAAACTTGAACGTAAAAAGCTTATTTCGGTTAGAAATAATCTTTTTTAGTATTTCGTATTTGTTAAGGTCGTATCGGATGAATATATAAGTTAATTATTTTACCGTTATAGTTCTTTTAAAAGGTAAGAAGTATTTATATTTGGTAAGTTTGTTAACGATTACCTAAATTCCGTCGTATTCGATTTTAATAGTTAGGTTTTTAAATAAAGGAAGGTTGGTGATAAAATTCTAAGTTATAATATTTTATACCTTGTTAGGAATATCGGTAGGTTGTAATAACTTATAGGGTTTATAGCGTGATGCTTTGGCCTTATTACAGATATTGTAATTTTTGATAACTTTTTTAATTATTTGGCGTAGTTTGGGGAAGTCGTACTTTTTTTGTAATCGTCGGGTAGTTTTAAAGATTTTTTAATATCTATATAGTAGGTTTTCGTGGAATTCCTTTACGAATCGTTTTTGTTGGTTTCTGGGAATATAAATTTTGCCATCGTATAATAATTAACTTTTTAGCTGTTCTTTTAGCTATTAAATCTTTTTCTTTTCGTTTGTATCGTAAAAACTTCGAAATCGTGTTAAGAGTTTAAGGGTTAATTTTTTTAAGATTTCGTATAATTGTATAGTACCATCCTGGTTATATTATAGCATCTGTATACTTCGTTTAGAAACCTTGGGATTATAGTTACCTTTGTAATTAAGAATATCCGCTTAGATGTTTTTTTTTAATGTAATATATTTTAAAGTTAAATCTTGACAGAAAAATTATTCAAGTTTTATATCGCTTGTTTAGTTTTTGTACCTTTATGAACCGGGTAAGGTTTTTATGATCGGAGTAAATATTAAAGGGTTTTTTAGTTTTATTAAGGAAGGGTTCTTACTTTTTAAGAGCATTAATAATTATTAGCAGTTTTTTATCGTAGATCGGGTATTTAAGTTCTGCATTTTGAAATACTTTCGAGTAGTAGGTTACTAGGTACCACTTGTCGTTATTTTTTAATTGTTCCAGGATGGTACTTAGCGCGTAGTTTGAGGTATCCGTTTTTAGTTGTTTCTTTTTATTTGTATTAGGTAGTTTTATTATAGGTTTATTAGTGATTACGTTTTTTAAGATTTGAAATGCCTTTTTTATATTTTTTAAAAGCTTAAATTCCTTATTAACGTACTTTTTAGTAGTAAGTTTCGTTAATAGTTTAATTATATTTCCGTATTTTTTAATTAGATTTCGTACGTAACCCGTAAATCCTAAGATTTATCAAATATCGGTAACGGTTGTTTTGTTAAGAATGGGCCAGTTTTTAACTGTTTTTATTTTAAAGCGTTAAATCTGAATTTGGCCGGGGGTAAGTACATATCCTAGAAAGTTTAGCTTTTATATGTGGTATACGTTTTTGGCTGAGTTGATTCGGATGTTCGCCTTATTTAGAGTTTGAAGTACTTAAGCTATATGTTGTTTGTGCTTCTTTAAAGTCTCGGAATAGATGAGAATGTCGTCGAGGTAAACGAATATAAACTTATTTAGATACTTTCGTAAAATGGTTATGATTAGGCGTTAGAAATTAGCGGGAACATTAATAAATCTTATAGGTATTACTTAATATTCGTAAAATCTATGTATCGTTTTAAATGCCGTTTTTTATTCTTCTTTTTTGGTTATTTTGATACGGTAGTAACCGTCTCGAAAATTAAAATGTAATAAATTATTTAGCTTTGGTAACGTTTTCTTTTAGTATGTTTATAAAAGTTAAAGGGTATTTATTCTTAATTATGATGTCGTTAAGCTGTCTATAGTCGATAACTTTTCTGAAAATCAGGTTTTCATTTTCGTTAACTTTTTGCTTTCCGTTTTTAGTTTTTGGTACTATAAGGACGGGGTATTTAGTAGGAAAGTTAAAGGGTTAAATGTATTTTTTTTAAATCGAATTAAATGGTTTTCCATAAAGCCTTTAATGTTTTAGGATTTATGTGATAAATTTTATAAAGTTTAAGGTAATATCCTTCCTTAATAGGTATTTTGTAATCCTATTAACCATGTGGTGGTAATTCGTAGTTTTTCTTATTTTTGAATAATCTTTTGAATTTTCGGTATTTAGGTGGTACCATTCCGGCTTGATCTAGCATTTGTACTTTTCTGATAATATAGCAGATTTCCTGCTTGTCCTTTTTAGGTAGTTTCTTATTATTTTTCCAGGAGAATGTTTGGTGTTTCCAGTTAATATATGGATTATTAATCCTAAGCTAAGGTATTTCCAGGATGATGTTATATCCGGAAATGTCGGCAACATCAAATAAAACTCGTTCTTGGTATCTTTAGATCCAAACGAGAAGTTTTTCCGTTTTTCGTAAAATTCGTCCGTTTTTATATTTAGATAGGCTTCCGTTTATTATGCGTAATTTATAAAACTTTAGTTTATACCTTTAAAAAATTTAATATTTTTTTGCCGTTACGGAAAAGATAAAGTTGCTTTCGGCTTTTAAGTTAATCATGGCTCTAAATGTGCTGTTTTAGTATTAAAGTGGAATTTCGATCTAATTACGTAATCCCTTTGTTGCTTCGTATAAGGTCTTATAAATCGGAGCTTTTCGATGCCTTATTTTCGAAGGTTTTTGGCGTTTTTTAACTTATAATGATGTCCAGCTTAAGAAAATCTTTATTTGCGTGCCTTTTAAATAGCGTATTTGGTATATTAATCGTTTTTGGCGTTTTTTAACTTATAATGGTGTCCAGCTTGAGAAAATCTTTATTTACGTGCCTTTTAAATAGCGTATTTGGTATATTAATCGTTTTTATATTTAAATTATGTTTTCTTGCCATACTTGTATTCGGAAGTAATTATTTTCTTTAGGTTCGATTTTTAATTTTATATCTTTTAAGTTATATAGTCAGAAGTATAAACCTTCGAAAAAGGTATTCTCATATCTAGGAGTTCGTGTCAAATGTAAAATATCGGGGAATAACATAAATATTTTTGCGATATGGCTTTTTAGCTTTATTCTGATTCGGGATGTAAATAACAAAACCTAGGGTATTTTGGCCACCGGGAAGTTTCTATGCATCTACATTCGTCATCTGGTTCGGTAGATATCTTTTCGTTCCATTTAGGCCAAAAGTTATTATCTTTTTTAACTTTAAAATAAATAAGACAATCGTCGATGTAACAAGCGGTAAAATATAGCGATTTATGCTAACTTTCTCGAGGTTTGGTATATACCGTACATTTAGGAAGTTCGCAGAGTTCCGGAGATAATTATCCGTTATTGCTAACGTTAGGTCGGAACTAACCATTTTCGTTATATATCTTACATTAGGATATATCAAAATAGCAAAAGCATCTTAACTTTATAACTATCCTAAAAGTCGTCTATCCGGGGTAATACTTGCAGGTTCTAATTTTAAAGTCCTAATAAATGGGGCAATCCTCGTATTTTAGGATATCGTTCTAAATCTAAATGGTAGTAGTAATAGTAAATTCTGACTGGAAAAAAGTCGAGCTAATTTTATTCTCTTCCTCTTTTACCTTACTGTCGGTTTCTTATTTAGCCGTTCTGGTTTTCTTTTAAGATTAAGGAATTCTTTTTTTCTTAAAGTTCCTTTTTGCGGGAAAACGATATTTGCTTTTAAAATATCCCTTTTTGCTATAATTAAAACATTTTATATCGGACTTATTTTTTTTAAGCTCCTTTGAAACGGTACTTATTTCCTTTTAAAACTTACCCTTATCTTTCTTAATTCGGCTATTAAAGCCTTTATCTTTATTTCGTTTATTAATTCCTTTTTTTTTAAAATACCGATTAAAAATACGTCGATTAGCGATAATTGCTTTATCGGTATATTCCTTAAAGGATTTTGTTTTAAGTACTATATATATTTTATCTTTAATTTAAGGTTTTAAGCCGTTATAAAAAGGATAAAATAACGCGCTTTCCGATAAGTTAAAAATTGCGGTTAGGCGGTTAAACTTTATTATATATTTTGCGGTTAACTTAGTTTGGTAAAGGAAATATAATTATTTTACCGCATATTATTTTTTATCTAAGTTTTTAAATATAATTCGTATTCGGTTTTCGAAATATCGGTAATCGCTAAAAATATAATTAATAATATTTAAAAAGATTTCGGGGTAGTTTTTTAGGTAATCCTTTATAATAAGTTCGAACCATAAAAAATTCGTTTAATAAGCAGCTAAAAGATGGTTATTACCTTTTAATAATCTTCCGTTAAAAAACTTTAATAAAACTTAAAGTCAGTTTTAACTTAAACGAAAAAACCTTCCATATTTATAGTTTTATCGTAGGACTTTAAGGTAATTAGCTCATAGCCCTTGATTTCTGGCATCCCGTAATAACTGAGGGATAGGATAATAACTTCGCGGTATCGATTAAGGCCGAATAATAAAGGTACTGGGGTTCTTTTTTCCATTTTCTAGGTAAGTTAAGCTATCTTTTTTTAAAGGGTTAGGGTTTTTCTTTTCTGTTTCTTTCTAGGGCTTGGATTTTGCGTAATAAGATTTTTATTTTCTTTTTAAGGGAAAACTTTTTCTCCTTTCCTTTTAGACCTCAAAGTTTTTAAACCACTAGTTTTTCTTCCTTTTTTAAGTTTCCTTAAACCTTAATAATATCCTTTAAAGCCGGGGTTAGATACTAGGTTTAAAAGGAAAAAGCTTTTTTTTACTTCAAGTTATAAAAGGCATAATATTATCTATTAATTAAAAAGCTTTTTCGATAAGGCGTAAATTATTTAATTTAATTATTAATCCCTTATTGGCTTGTTACGGGAATCAGGTATACTATTTATCTTTTAAACCTCGTTTTATAATATCGTCTTTATTAAGTTTAAAAAAACTTATACCCGATTAGGCTTAAAATTTTCTATCGGTTATTAATTAAAAAGCTATTAAAATGTAACGAACTTATTATATATTTATCCGGAAATATAAGTAATATCCGAAATAGGGTCTTAATTTACAAGTAATAATAAGGCGAAAAATAATTTATTAGGAGTTTGTTCGTTAAAAAGATTTAATAACTTTTCTCTTAATTAAAAAACGGTGCAGTTGCCTTTAGTTAAAAGCTTAAATTGATAACTAAAGAGCGAAAACTAAGTAAGTGCTATCTACATAGGAGATTTGGTTTATATATATCCTTCTAATCTCCTTGAGGTCCCTAAAGCCTCTCTGTGTGGTCTCCTAGGAGTCTCTGGATGATCTCTGTCAACACGACAGAGACCATTTAGTGGGGCCGAGGTTTACCCGTTAGGGTCACCCTCCTAGGGTCTCAATTCTGGCCTGGGAGTCCTTCCTGTTTCGTAACATTAGGTTCATTTTAATTTCTTTTATAAAGCGTTTTATTTTGTTGATATTAAATAATGGAGAAATAGAGTTGAGTAATTGGAATGCGTAAAGAAATGCCCCGTTCGGTGGTATGCGCCGTTCGGTGGTGTAGGACGTTATAGTTAATATGGAAAATGTTTATTTTTAAAACGTAAAAGGTATTATATATTGTTAAGTAATTATATACCGAAAAAAGTTTTATTTATATTCTAGTAGAAAATTTTATATTTATTTTCATTTATTATAAAATATAAAACCCTTTTAATATATTTACAAATAGTATGTAATAACTGGTTTAAAAATTATTTTTAAATAGTTTCTTTTTAATATTTTAGTATAATAAACTTTAGGGTTTTATTTTTGCTTTGAAAAATTACGAAATTATTTTTATTTAGTTATTAAATTATCATTAATTATATTTGTGAAATTGAAAAAAGATACGAACTTTTTTATAGTATTTAAATACGCTTGTAAAATAAGCCCGTATTAAATTTGCGTAAGAAAATAATTTTTAAAGCGTTAATTTCTACAAGTATTATGCGTTAAAAGGGTTAATAAATATTAATTTAACCGATTCGTTTTATATATTAAATTTATTAATATTACCAAATTATTATTAATAAGCGAACACGTAATTTTCTTATAAATAAATACCAAGCCGTTAATAATATATGTACGTATTTCTTTATAAAAAGGTTTATTATAAATAATTAATATTTTTTTAAAGAAAAAATATAATTAAGATAATATTAAAAAGCATTATTAAATTATTTTTCTTAATTATTTAATTACATAAAATAATTAACTTTAATAGCTGTAATAATCTTATTTTAATTATTAAACCATATATATATAATTCTTTTAATAACTTAATTTCTTTATTAACGTATAACGAATTTTAAATCGTAATTATAACCGTATAAAATATATTATTTAAAAGCGTTAATAATCGTTTCGTTAACCTTTTCGACGTTATATTAAATTAAATTATAAATATAATCCTTTTTAAAATATAAATTTATTTAAATTTTATTAAAGAAGTTAATAAGAATTATTAAAAGAAAATCGAAAGTTAATTACCTATTATTATAACGTTTAAAGTAATTACGTTTTTATCAACTTAAAGTAAAATTTAATAATTAACGAGGTTTCATTTATAAATATATACGTAATTATTTTTTACCCTTTTTTGTCGCTTTTAATTTTCTAATCTTTAAAATATTTGTAAGGATATTTTTGTTATGTAAAAGGTTACCGTATAATAGTTTTATCCTTAATATTTTTATTGTAATAAAATTAAACGTTGTTACTAAAAGGAAATAGTTTATAATATTAATTTAATAATAACGATACTTTTTAATTCGAAACGAAATTATTTAAACGATGCCGTTAAATTTCAATATTATTAAAAACTCGAAAATAATAAATTACTTAAAAAGAATAAAAAGAATTTATAATAATAATTAAAGGTTAAAAAAAGTTGAAAATTATTTAACGTTATGATATTTTTGTTACGGCACCAGTAGTGCGGCTCCGCTTAGCTAACGTAACGCTATATATACGGAGGTGTTTCGTGCCTTTTAGATAGGTTTTTTTTTTGTATATAATAATAAGATATTTTACCTAAACCAAGAGACGTTTAGCGACGTGATAGTTTGTTACATTTTAAAATAAACGTTTATGGTAGCTAGGTTTCGCCTTGCCTCGGATATATTTTTGTATTACCTTAGGTTCGTCATTAATACGTCGTTACTTTACTATAATTTTCCTAGATATCCTAACGCTAAAGGGAATTATAAGTGCTAATACTTTAGTACCTAAATAAGTATAAAGTAATAGCATAACGTTACTCTTACGATTTACCGGTTTTTAAGAATCTTTTCTAAGATTTCCCTATTTGGCTATTATTACGGTATGTTTATATACGACTTTATACCGTTAGAGAAATTTCTCGACCGTAATAAATAATCCTAGAAAATTATTTAGGATATTTTTACTACCTTCGAAAACTTTTACCAGTATTTCAAAAATAAATAATTCTTTTTGCGGTAACGTATTACCGATATATAATAATCGTTATAAAAAACGTAATAATAAATATAACTATTAATATAAAAGGTTTACTAGCTTCGGAATTAACTGGCCGTAATATAATAGTTAATAACCAAAAACACCTAATTAAGAGAACGTTTAACTGCTGCGAAATAATCGCTATAATAAGATACGGCTTCCCGTATTATAATAATAATGTTTACCGACATTTTTGCAGAGCTAGCCGGACCCGGCTTTAATAGTTATATATAATAAAACCTATATGTTTTATAAGTTATTACGGTCCACCTCTTTTTTAACTTTATTTTATTAGCAGCCCAATTTACTGTTAATATATCGGAAAACTAACGTTTATATAAGTTAAAACTTTTAATATTTAAAAAGGATATGAAGGATTTAATAACTCGATAAAAAGAATATATTAATTAGTATTTCTTAGTACGGCTTCAATTTGTCATAAATTTAGGCGCGTACTTATCGCCAGCGGATCGTATTATATACGTTATTTAACGTTTTTAGGGTAACGCCAATTCGAACGTACGCGAAAAAGTAAATAACGTAATGACGGAGCTCTTAAATATCGAAATATAGTCGTATAGCTAATGCGATATCGGCGATATACTACTATTTCTCCACCAAATTTATATCATTATAAATATATTAATATAAGCCCATAGGGATTTCGACGCCTTAAAACGAAGCTCGACCGCCTTTGCCGATTTTATTAGCAGCTTTATTCGATTAACTTATTAAAGCTGATAAGAACCTGTTTGGCGCATTATCGCTTTGTAGTAAAAAATTAATAAAATATTATAAAAAGCCCTTATACTATAGATATAATATCCAGATTCCGAAAAAGACAAAGTTTAAATATAGCTATTTAAGGATTTATTTAATAATATAACAAACCGAACTTGCCGTAAACGTATAGCGAAAAACGCCCCGATTAATGTTCAGATATCGTAATGTTAACCTAATATATCTGCGACTCCAGCCCCGGAATCTATATAACTAAATACAATATTAATTAAGGGAAATAACTGTCGCGGACCGTTAAGTAAAAAAAAAACGATAATATTAGCGCAGAATAAACCTTTATATATATTATAGGAAAAAGAGATATTATTTTTTATATACCTTAACCGGTTTTTACGATCCGATAATACTGGTAACGTAATTACGTTGCGGTAACGAAATAATAATATTATAAAATAAGAGGAAAATTAATTTTTAGAATAAGTTATAACTAAAGGCGTTTATTAAATTATTACAACGATAATAAGACTAACTTATATATATATTTTATATACCTTAATATATTTTTTCTTTTTCGTTTTAAGTATAACTTAATAGCGGTAATACGTTATTAACGCGGTTCGTAATAAACTGCGGTTATTTATTTATAGAACTTATTAATAAAAGTTTTATATATAAAAATAGTTTTTTTACTTACTTTTTCCCTTAACTTTGTTAATTTCGGTTAGCGGACAGCATAATAACAAATTCAGTTATTTTTATATATACGATATAACTCCGTAAAGGCTTTATTAAGGACGAAATTATATTTTACCGTTAGCTTTTAAACTGCCCCGATATCAATTTCGCGTTACCTTAATTTTGAAAATATAATTCCGATATCGATTAGGCGGCTAGGATTATATATATCGATTACGAAACGTTATTAGAATTTCCTACATTACCCTTTTTTATAAACTTTTATTTAATTCTATATAACTAACTTTTACTTACGATACTAATAGTATCCCAATAAAGATATAGTTATTACGCGGAATTAATTTCTCAATATTTTGCCGAATAAAAAATATCCTATTAACTTTATACCCTTAGCTAAATTTATAGCTTTTACGGACGCTTTGCGAAAAATTATAACGACAAACTCCTAACGGCTTTCCGCTGACGAAACGGCGTCGCTAGCCCTTATTGCGGTTTTCCGCAATATTCTTATTTAAAATAATATCGTTGACTCAGCCACTATCCCGTTATGGCTACAGGCGTTTTACAACTAAATCGCGGAGGCATCCTGGTTACGCTACGTTATTAAGGAAAATATCTAGAAATACTTAAACGGCAAGCCGCCTGTAATAATAACCGAAATTTTAAAAAAACTGCTACCTAAATACTATAACCTTATATAGGCGTTTACCCCTCGCAACGCTAGCGAATTACCGCTATACCGATTTTTCGATTATAAAATCAAAGTACTCCCGGGCTAAATATTACTATATAACTGCGCGTAAGTTATATCGTTATACGAATCATTAGCAGTACGGAAATATATAAATAATTACCTAGAAAAAAGTTTATCCGCCTTAATAGTTTCTTTGCAGTTACCTTTAATTTATTTATGAAAAAATCTAGGAGTAAAATATATATTGAAATGAGTTAGGGAGATTCAGTCTTGATCAGTACGGATCTCCTGAGTATGTCACTATCCGGGTGAGGGATAATAGGAAAAGATAATAAGTATATTTATAGTATTAAACATGTGATTAATATCTAAGAGCGTAATGATAATAAGTTACGTTCTTCTCGGGGTTAGACCCGTAGCAAAAAAGAGCGTTTTAATATATATGTGAGATCCGGGCTAATTAATTAGCAGAATCCGAGTGCAAGTATAATACTTTACTTTATTTCAAACCTCTTTTTTTATAATGGAAAACGTTCTCGTCCTATCGTTAGAAATAATAAAAACTTAACGCCATAGCAAATATTAAATACTCCCGTCTTTTTAATTAATCTCTTTTACGTTTACGTAGTATATCTGTTAATATTTTTAGCTTAAGATTCCGGTTTCTTTTCTGGTTAAATCTTTACGTTATAATGCTTTTTTCTTATCTTTTTATATTTTATTTTTAGCCTTTTGTTTACTGATCGACTTCTTATATATTTTCCAATTTAGCTATCCTGGGACAAAGTAAGGCTTTGTGTATTTTCCAGCGGTTTTGTATATATCTTTTATTTATCGATATAAAATCTTATAAGTACCTCCTAATATTGCCCGGGTACGTTAATTATTTAACGACGAGCGCGGTATATATTTTGTCTTAATATTATACTGCGGTTTGTTTTTAGGCTTAGTCTGGGATAAATAAGATGTATATATATTCTAATTAGAAAATAGAGAAGGAAATTAAGGAGATTTTTTAAAATAAGAGATAAACGTTTATTAGACCAAAATCCTTTAAGTATATCTTTATCGTAGCTTTTATCGTTTAGTCCTAGATATCTTTTAATTATTTCCTCGAGGTTATTAATGATTATTTTATCTGTTATAAGCTGTCGTTATAATCTCGGATTCCGTAAAATAACAAAAAGTATATATATTATCAAGAAGCTATAAATCCACCTTAAGGCTTATTTCGGCGTTTTAGCTTTTATTATTCGCGTAGGAGGATTATCTAGACCAGCTTGTTCCCAGCCTTATCGATATAATCTGAGCATCTTTTTATACTGATTATCCGAGAGGCAACTGTCGAATATCACAATTATTCGTTCCGATTATATATATAGGATGCTAACCTAGTATGAATATTTCTTGTTACTGTTAATTTAGATAACGTTTTAAGTTATTATCTAGATAAAATCTAAATCGGAGTTACGGATTTTAGTTTTCGTTTTTACCTTTAGAAGAATGTAATATTCTCGGGCTATAAAATAACCAGCTTTAATAATATATATATATATTCTTTTGGTCGTCTCTTATACGAATATATATATTAAACTAATAATATTTATTAATCGGAGTTTTTCCTATTATAAATAAGTATAATAGTTTTCTAAAACGGTGCTATAACGGCCTTATGCTAATATTCTAGGTTATTCTTAAACTAAAATAGAATTTTATTATTATTATCCTATAAGCGGCGGCTTTTTTTATCCTAAGGTACAATAGGTATAAATTAGTTAAAGTTAATTTTCGTAGTAATATTGTTAACTAGAATATAAGATATATTATTATAATGTAGCCTTATTAATAGACTTAGCAGTTCTTTGTCGTTTAAGATATAGATATTGGCGATTTTACTTAGCTTCTCAGATCTTGATTAATTAAACTTTTTAGAGTTTATTTTAAGGACTTTATCTTTTAGTTTTTCGAAGTTTTTTTGAACGATAATAAGGATATAATAAATATAATAGAATTAATTAAAGTATTAAGGTACGTATAGGAGAATGCAAATATGTAATCGATAGGTATAAGATAAGTTAAAAGTAAATATATGCAGAAGCATAAATAGGTATAAGTTTTAAAAGCTACATATATATCGGTAAACGTTTAAATTATAACTTTAGATATAACCGATTAATAAGTTGCGAAAAAGTATCTAATAGTTTTTCTGAAGAAATTTCTGTATGCCGAGGAAATTCTAGGAAGTTTTATCCGATACTATTAAGAAAGGTGTTATATATTGTTGCTGATTTTGATTAGGCGTTTATTATTTGTTAGTTATTATATTTTTTAATTTTGATAATTTTCTTTTCTGGAATACCTATTATATATTTTAAATATATTAATACATCTATTTGTATATTTCTATCTCTTAATCTAAGTTATTTAATTAGTTTATTATAAATATTCCCAAGTTATCTAGTCCTTTTAGGCGCTAGGATTTTCGTACTAGTATTAACCTTATGCAGTTGACTGAGCAGATAAGATATATTTCTATTGAGAACGATAATGATTAAGTTACTGTTACTAATCCTAAGTTTAGGCGTACTTGAAACTTTTAAAACTTTAATTGTTTTACAGCAATTTGTTACGATATCCTAGTTATTTTTAATATTTTCGCGTTTACTAAGCCTGTTACTTGTAAGATAAATAAACTGTTAGCTTTTTATTTTTAGCGCGATAATAAATCTTCGATCAAGACTTGTAATAAACGTAAGCTTTAAAATTTTATATACTGTTGGTTTTTTATAGCTAAGTTACGTCCTTAATTCGGGTAGCGATTCAACTTTGCTGGTTTTGATAATAAGCGCCTTTTTATATAATTATTTATCATAAATTATTCACGTTTTCCTATACCCCAAAGCGTTAAATTATCGATCTAGGGTAATTTAATAGGGCCTAATATTGTAGGTATTATTAAGTAGTTCTTTAAAGGCCGCCGATTAATTACTCTAGTAGCTCTTATTTCTGATAAGGAGGTTTTTTCTTTTTTTCCGGTTTATTAATTTCTGCGGGAGGAATTACCGACAGATTTCTAGGTTCATATACAAGTTTAGGCCGATTAGAACTTCCTGGGTACTATTTTAAAAATGCCCAGGATATGTTTAACGTTTGGAATAATAATACAGTTACTATTTACGTTATTTCTAAATATTTTGAAATAAATTATTATTTTCTATTTTTAGTATCGTATATTAATTAATAATAGATATATAAGGCTATATCTATCGCCTTTATTTCGGGACCTGCTACGGGTTGGTATTTAAAATAGCGTTTTACTGGTGCCAATTTTTCGAAAACCGCTGATACTTAATTTTCGATTGTTAAAATGCTGATCTTTTTTTTTAATAAGCCCGTAATAAATACTGTATTTGTCAAAGTTACTCGCGCCGGTCCGTTGAGTTACCTTATGATATATCTTATTAAGGATTTTCAGTATGTTAGCGGTTTATTTATCTAAGTTTTCGGAGTATTTAATCTGATATTTTGCAAGTTTTGCGAAAGATATTATTGTCATTCCGAAATACTAGGCGTACGCGGAATATATATATTTTTTTAATTTTATATTGATTCCGGGTTTTGTTAAAGACTTTTGCAATAAATATATCGCATTAATCGAGAGATATAATTACATATTCCGAAATAATTAGTTCGAGAAATTCCGAGCGCGTCTTATACGAAATCCGCAAGTTTAATTAAATATTTATAAAATAAATTATTTAATTTACCGCTTTTTTGAAAAAGAAATATTCTAGTATTTAACTTGAAATAAGCTTATGAATTTTACTCGTAGAACTAAAAATTGCAGTATTTTAACAATTTCGAATACGGTATTCTCTGGGCATAGTTTTAAGGAATAAGTAAAAATGGAAATCCGGTTAGATCTTTTTATATACTAATACTATGCAAATAATCGTAATAATTCACTTTTTTTATATAGCTGATTAATCTCGTAAATATGATTATGATCTATTACTGCATTATTTTCGAATTATCCGCTTAGGATTTGGACCTTAATATTTGTCCTAATAGGCTTAGTAGTCCTAGGTTGCCATTTTTCCAGTAGCTTAACTTTTATTTTAGTCGTTTTACTAGTAAGGTTTTTTAACTAATTAGGTTTGTTAGGTAATAGTCTTATCTAGTTATCCTTTTACAGATTAATTAGCTTTTAATATCTCTTTTTATCCTTAATAAATTATTTTAATCTGTTAGTAGGAAACGTCTTATGTACTAATATCTTATTAATTTTCTTTAAACGATAAATACCTTAGCTAATATTATTACTAATTAGATACGGTCCTATTTATCGGTATTTCAGCTTTATCTTTTTTAAATATATTAATATACTGCCGTATATTATATAGCAGTATTAGGTTATTAATTTCCAATGGTCGAATCATTATTTTATTTTTATTTTTCTAGTTAGTAAATTAGGTAATTTTATAGCGTTACGTAGTAATTACTTTTATTACCTTAGTAACATTATTAGTTTTACGCTTTAGTAACTTAATTTTTTGCGCGATTAAATTTTCTCTCGAAATATCTGGGTCCTATATTATAATCCTATATACCAGTATTATTAGTTCGATCGGTAAAAGTACTTTTTGTTCGTATAATAACTCGTAAAGGTTAAGATCATAATTCTTTATAGTAGTATCATTTGCGAACATTATTTTAGGCAGGAACTTGATTTATCTTTTGGTAATATTATTCGTCGCTTTTATCAGACCTTTAGCGATTAGAACATATCTTTTCTTAACAAGTCCCTGCTGCTAAATAACGTACGCAATCCCAACTATTTGTTTAATCCCGAATATCTTGCAAATATTGATAACCTTGCTCATATTTTTAAATTTATTGTTAATTCTGATTTTAATAGAAATTCCGTGTTAATCAGAAATCTACTTATCCAGGAATTTCTTAATTATTGTAAACGTAATTATGCGTAATCCTTTAATCTTTAAATACCCGGATAATTCGTATTAAACTTTAATAGTAACCTTATAACCGTTATTATTTAGTATAAATTAAATGTTAATAACCCAGATAACTGCGATATCTAACAGGATTAAAAAGCTATAACTTCTTTTCAAACGCTGATTAGCAGATTTTTGATATGGAATATAAGCAAGAACTATCTCTCGTACATGCCCATATATGTCGCGCCAGTAATATAAAGCAGCTATACGTCGGTAAGTTGTATTTTGTCCCTTATGGCCGCAGTTTTTATAATATTATCTGATTATTGTTAATCGTTTCTGTTCGCTGTCGATAACCCTATAACTGCCGTATTACTTTTCTGTTTTGCGCTATAAAATGCCGTTCTGGATAAAGAACTTTAAAGCTTCGGTTTTAAAAATAGCTTGTTTTTTTTTGTGCTATTATGTTTACAAATTAATTAGGAAGTTTTAATATCGCAAGGAACCTAACGTACTTTTGTAACCGTTTAGATTAATTTTTAATAAAAGGTTTATTTCTTTCCGTTTATGTTATTTTAATAATAATGTTTAGCCGTATAACGTCTAGTTAGATATTAATAAAGTTATTGATTTTTTTTTCTTTTATTAATTATCTAACGCGTTAAAAGGCCCGGCTAGCTTTTTCGATAACTTATTAATAGCTATATATTTTTTACCAGAGATAACGTTACGGACAAGCATTCCGGATGACTTTTGACATATTTTAACCACGTAACTTTAATTGCCCATTTCTTAACAACAACAATATGGAACGGCTTATAAAAGAAGCGAGAATGAACCTCGCGATTTAGGCTAAAAAACGAAACCCGAAACTTAGTTATGCGAAACTTAGTGCTATTTATAAAGTCGCTCAATTTACCTTACATAAACGATATATCGATATACCTTTCTATAGCGACTATATAGCTAAATCGCGAAAATTAACGCCGACCGAAAAAACTTCGATTGTCGACCGTATCCTTGACCTAAATACGCGAGCGTTTCCTATCCGGCTTTAGCACGTTAAAGATATAGCTAATATATTACTTACCTAACGCGTTACGGGACGCGTCGGGATTAAATGGGCGTCGAACTTTATCAGATAGCAAGAAAAACTTAAAACGCATTTAAATCGAAAAATCGATTATCAAAGGGTATTATACGAAAATTAAAAAATATTTCGTAAGTGGTTCGAACTTATTCGGGTTATAATCGCAAAATACGGTATTACTGAAAAAGATATATATAACTTTAACGAAACGGGCTTTTTAATAGGGTTTTTAATGGTATCCGGTATAATAATTATAAATGCTAAAGAAATGTAAAAAACCTAAATAAGCTTAATAAGGTAATCGGAAATAAGTTACAATTATCCAGGTTACTAATTCGCAAAGTTAGACTTTATTACCATTTATTATATTAACGGAAAAAACCTACCTTAATTCCTAATATCGAGAAAACCTATTACCAGCTGATTAAAAAATTAATACTAGTTATAATAGCTGGATAACAAACGAATTAAGTTTAAAATAGATTTAATACTTTAACAAATATATACGAACGCGTACGAAAAAAACCAAACGTCTTTTTATCCTCGACGGCTACGAAAGTTATTATTCGATCGAATTCGAAAAATACTACGCGAACAACGATATTATTACGCTTTATATGCCCGCGCCTTCTTCTCATCAACTTTAACCTTTTAACGTTTCCTATTTTTCTGTTTTAAAGCGCGTTTATTCGCTTTATATCGAAGGCTTAATGCGACGCTTCCATACCTACATCGCGAAAAAAGATTTCCTCACCAGTTTCTACGACGCGTTCAAAGCTGCCATAACGTCCA
Organism: Monosporascus ibericus; assembly: GCA_004154915.1. Classification (NCBI taxonomy): domain Eukaryota; kingdom Fungi; phylum Ascomycota; class Sordariomycetes; order Xylariales; genus Monosporascus; species Monosporascus ibericus. Next base: position 71,971 of record QJNU01001574.1, read on the forward strand.
ACAACATCAAATCCGGATTCGCAAAAGCTGGACTTGTTCCATTCGATCCCAATAACGTTCTTTTCGGATTAAAAACTTCAGTTATACCTATATCGACCGTCTCGCCGCTTACCTCCGCCGGTTTTACTTTTTCCCCTCCCGCGAAAACTCTTAAAAATATTCGAAAAGTAAGAAGGCAAGGACGTTACTTGCAAAGAAAAATTAAAAATCACTAGGATAACTCGCTAATAAGATTGGTTAAATCGGTTAATCTTTTGAAAAAAGTAACTTATTACTTTTGCACAAGGTTACTTTTTTCCAGAAAGAAACCGTCTAATTACGCAAAACGAATTATATCTTAAGCGAATGTTGGAAAACTAAAAATAAACGTTTTTAGAAAAAAGAAACATTTATTAGATAAAAAGGATAAGCTTTTTTAGCCGAAAAGAAAGGTGGTAGTAAAAAAATGCAACCAACAACGGCTAAAGGTAATCTTCGCAGAAGGGTTAAAACGAAGAAACGAAAATGTAGCAATTGCGGCAAGCCCGGGCATAATGCGCGTACTTATAAAGAAGCTATAAATACGTCTAGCGAAAACGAATCCGATTGATTTAAATCAATTAGTTATATTATGGTTGTTTTATTTGGAGTTGTTGTCGTAAGGTGCCAAAAACCATCCGGAGTGCTTGTCCGTTCGAAGTGCTTGTCTGTGACGTTATATTTAATTTCGAAATTAAAAAGCTTAATCCACGTAATTTATCGAATTAGTAAAATATTAAGTAACGAGTTTATAAAGTTATTAATATAAGTAAGTAGTATTTTCGTATTAAATTTTAACGTAAATCGAATATGATAAATGTGGCTTTAAAATCGCCTTAAACTTTTTAAAATAACTTAATATTTTAACTTAGTGGTATTATAATTTAGCTCGGCTTTTTTTCAGATACTACTTTTATAATGTACTGGGTGCTTTACGTTATTTATTACTTATTCTAACGTATCTTTAAAGGCTTTTTTATACAAATTCGTCCTTATAATAATTTCGCCTACTTTAAAGCTATATTTAAAAATGATCAAAGTCGAGGCCCCTGTCAGCTATTTCTTAAGCACCTTTATAATATATTTCTAATCGGGACCCTAAATAAAAGGTCGGTTTTTGCGGAGTAGGCAGGTAAGTGGTTTTGCTTTAATAGCATAATGCATAATAAATATCCAGTAGTAAACGGTAATCTCTAGGAAAGCTTTAATTTTCGAAACGTTTTTGTAAGGACCGATCTCTAAAATCTTTACCATTTTCGCTATATCGAGTCGACGACTATTTGCATTACAGAAAAATCCGATAATTACCGTAAATTTACAGCATTATTAAGATTTATATATATTAATCGTAGTTTCAACAAGCTTGTAATTAAGAAATATTTTATTAATATTAACGATATACTCAAAAACGAATCGTCGAATCGCGGGAAAAACTTTTTCGTTGTCGTACCATATCCTTAATCCTTTTAATATTGACGTTATTTATAAATAACTGTATAATATCGGGTATCAGATCGTAAAGAATCCTTTTAACTATACGACTAAAATACTAGAATATTTTATGGCGATATTTAGGAGAAAGAAATACTAACCTTAACGATACGATATGCTGGCCTTTCTTTATTACTCTTTTTTTTATTAATCTATTTTAATCTCCAGATATCAGCCTAAAATAGCAAATCCTACTGGTATTACCGTATAATAATGCTTCTTGTAAATAACCAGCCTCTGCCAGATTTCTGTTACGATAAACGCCGAATTAACTATACGTTTGTACTTATATTTTAAAGGCCCAGAATAATTCGTTTTTACGCCGACGCCTCGGCATAAGTACGTAAAAACGATTTGAAAAGGGCTTGGGCGTCGGCAGTCTCGGGGTAAGCGACAAACTACAGTTACGCGGTTCGGCTATCGATAAATACGTTTTTACAAAACCTATAACGTACCACACAAGCTCACGGGCCACATAAGCTCGCGGGACACTGTTTGGCATTCCGCAACAACAAATCCAAATAACTTAATAATAACATATCGCATTAATTAAAATTAATCGGATTCTGCTTCGCTAAACGTATTTACAACATTTTTACAGGTATGCGCATTATGTCCGGGCTTACCGCAAACGCCACACTTCCGTTCCTTCGTTTCAACCCTTTTATAACGATTACCTTCAGCCATTATTGACTGCATTCTTTTACTATCACTTTCCTTTTCGGCCAGAAAAGCTTGTTCTTCTTATATAATAAATGTTTCTTTTTTTTGAAAACGTTTATTTTTAATCTTTCGACGTTTACTTAAAATGTAATTTATTTTACGTAATTAGACGTTTTCTTCCTGGAAAAAAGCGGCTTTATATAAAAATAATATATAACCTTTTGTTATAAAATTAACCGACTTAATTATTTTTGTTAACGAACTGCTTTAATAATTTCTAATTTCTTTTAGTAAATAACGTCCTTATTTTGTTATTTTCTAAATACTTTTAAAGGTTTTTACGGGCGGGAAAATAAAACTAGCAAAAATAAGCGGAAAAACGGTCGGTATAAGTATAATCAGAGGAAATTTTAATTCGGAAAAAACGTTATTAAAATCGAATAAAACAAATTCAGCTTTTGCGAATCCGGATTTAATATTATCGGACGTTATTGTAACGAACCTGTTATACATTCACCTGGAAGTATGAGCAGTATCCGAAAAGGGGTCTTGATTTACAGGTAATAATAGGGCAAGAGGTGATTTACTGGGTTTGTTCGTTAAAGAGATTTAAAGACTTTTCCTACAGTAAAAAACGACTGCTTTTGGCTATAGGCTTAGATTAATAGCTAAGGAGCGAAACTAAATAAGTGCTATTTATATAAGAAACCGGTTCGTTATATATATCCAATCGTCTTTTAATAAGTATGTCGTGGATTTATGTAATCTATATGATCTGGACTAAATTACTTAAATTATTTAGATTACCTAGAAAGCCAAGCCTTTTAGCCCGTGATTTACTCAAGTTTTCTAAAGATAGGAACCCCTATTCCTGTAATACTATTTCCCCTTTCCAATGATCTTTATCTCAAAAATAAGAACCGTAAGTGGCTACTTTTTATTAAAATAAGTTTCCGGAAACGCTTTAATTAATTTTTATCATAACAGGCCATATTCGAAAAAAGAAAAAAAGATCTCGCTTAAATTAACGCAACTTTCGTAACGTTCGAATTAATTCGATTAAAAAAAATTAATATTAAGATTTTTCCTTATTTTAATTATATTCGTTTTGGCGAAACCGATTATTTTTGTGTTTTTAACATTTCGAGCTGCGATTGCTATACCCGCCGTTAGCGTTTGGCCTATAACGTCCTAATTATGAACTCGCTGACGAAATTAGGCGAAATATACGATCGTTTGGAAAAAAAGTAACGAAAGGCAGAGGATATTTTGGTTGCATATTAGAAAGCTGCCGAGAAAAGGATAAAAAAGCTTATCGGGCGGATAAAACGTTTGCGCCTTTAACAGGAAATCCTAAAGAAAAAGGTTGTAGCTATTTTAAAAAAGAGTTATAAATTAAATTAATTAAAAAAAGTAAGAAAAATTGGAAGAAAAATAACGTCGTATGGAGGTAAAATAAGCGTAGCTTATTTCCGAGATAAACGTTATTACGGAAGCGTTTACTGTTTTCGATTAGAACGCCGTAGGTTTAGATTTAAACGGGGAATTTTTATCGCCTGCGATTTTGGCTATATTAAAGACGGTCGGTTAGGATTCTGTCGGTAGAACGTTTTAACCAGGTTTATCGCATTCGTCAGGTAGTTAAGTAATTCCTAAGTGTTTTCTTCGTATAAGTATTCTTCTTACTTAACTAAGTACTAAATCTTATTTTTAATTATTTTGAAGTTTAATATTTTTTCGATTTTCAAGCTTGTCTTTAACCGGACGTTTTTACGTGCTGGTTTAAGTAAGGAAATGTGAAAAATAAGGTATATTTTTATTATTTTAGGTAATAATAATCGATAGTTAGTTTTAGAAATAACTTTATTAACTTTAAACGGACTAAGTTTTTTAAAGTTAAACTTATCGCTAAATCTTTTAGTTTTAATTTGTAAGATGTTCGTTATTACGTTTTGTTTTTGACGTAATAAATAGACCTTATCTTTTTCTGTTAAAATTAATCCTTTAATTCTTTTTTTATTGTAATATTAGGCCATTTTCCGCTGGAGAAAACGCAACTCGGTTCGTAAACGGAATTATATTATCTTGATTTCCGTCGTTATTTTTTCTGCTTAAGGAGTTATAATGGTAATTGCAGGGGTTTCGTATGCCGGTTGTTCTAGTTGTTAAGTTATTGCCTTATATTTATAAATAACTGTATAAAGGGAGATGCCCATGTTTTCGTTAGTAAACGTATTATAAGCCACTTACGCTAATAGTAGCCGCTTTACCTAGTTATCTTGCTGGTAATTAATATAACTTCGAAAGTACTGTTCTAAGATTTGGTTTAATCGTTTTATTTAACTATCTGTTTATAAATAATAAGCTATTAAGAACTTAAGCTTAGCACTTATTTATTTAAAAAAGCTAATACCGAATTTAGACGTAAAAAGTTTATTTCGGTTAAAAATAATCTTTTTTAGTATTCCGTATTTGTCGAGGTAATATCGAATAAATGCATAAGCCAGTTATTCTGCCGTTACAGTTTTGTTAAAGGGTAAGAAGTACCTATACTTGGTAAGTCTGTTAACGATCACCCAGATTCCGTCGTATTCGACTTTAATTATTAGGTTTTTAGATAAAGGAAAACTGGTAATAAAATCCCAAGCTATAATATTCCATACCTTGTCAAGAATGTCGGTAAGTTATAATAGCCCATAAGTTTTATGGCGCGCTATTTTGGTCTTATTGCAAACGTTGTAATTCTTAACAACTTTCTTAATTATCTGGCGTAATTCTGGAAAGTCTTATTTTTCCTATAACCGTTAGGTAGTTTTAAAAATTTCTTAATGTCCATATAATAAGTTTTCGTAAAATTCTCTTACGAATTGTTCCTATTAATTCTTAGATACGTAGATTTTGTTACGGTATAACAGTTGGTTTTTTTAGCTATCCTTTTAACTATTAAACCTTTTTCTTTTCGTTTATATCGTAGGAATTTCGGAACCGTATTAAGAGTTTAAGGGTTAGTTTTTTTAGGATTTCGTATAACTATATAGTACTATTTTTGTTATACTATAACATTTATATATTTCGTTTGGGAACCTTTGAATTATAATCGCTTTTGGGATTAAAAATATCCGTTTGGATATTTTGTTTTTGATATAATATATTTTAAAGTTAAACCTTAATAGGAAAATTATTCAAGTTTTATATCGTTTATTTAATTCTTATACTTTTATGAATCGGGTAAGGTTTTTGTAATTAAAATAAATGTCGAAATGTTTTTTGGTTCCGTTAAAGAAGGGCTCCCACTTTTTAAAAGCGTTAATGATTGCCAGCAGTTCTTTGTCGTAGATCGGGTATCTGAGTTCTGCATCTCGGAGTGCTTTCGAATAGTAGGCCACTGGGTACCATTTGTCATTGTTTTCCAGTTGCTCTAGGACGGCACCTAGTGCGTAGTCTGAGGCATCTGTCTTTAGGCGCTTCCTTTTATCAACGTATTTTTTGGTGGTGAGTTTCGTTAAAGGTCTAACTATATCTCCATATCCCTTGATTAGGCCTCGTACGTATCCCGTAAATCCCAAGATCTGCCGGATGTCGATAACGGTCGCCTTGTCAAGGATGGGCCAGTTCTTAACTGCTTCCATCTTAAAGCGTTGAATTTGAATTTGGCCGGGGGTAAGTATATATCCCAGGAAGTCTAGCTTTTGTATATGCCATACGCTCTTAACTGGGTTAACTCGGATGTTTGCCTTATCTAAGGTCCTAAGTACTTAAGCTATATGCTTTTTATGCTTTTCTAAAATCTTTAAGTAAATGAGAATGTCGTCGAGGTAAACGAATACAAATTTGTCTAGGAATTTTCATAAGGTGGTTATAACCAGGCGTTAGAAATTAACGGAAGTATTAGTAAGTTCTATAGGTATTATTCGATATTCGTAAAGTCCGTATATCGTTCTAAATATCGTTTTTTATTTTTATTTTTATTTGCTATTTTAATGCGGTAATAACCGTTTTAAAGGTTAAACGTAATAAATTATTTAGCTTTATTAACGTTTTTTTAATATATTTATAAGGATTAAAGGGTATTTATTTTTAATCGTAATATCGTTTAGTTATCGGTAGTCGATTATTTTTCTCAAAACTAGGTTTTTATTTTCGTTAATCTTTTATTTTTTATCTTTGGTTTTTAATACTATAAGGACGGAATATCCAACAAAAGAATTAAAAGGTCGAATATATCCTTTTTTCAGATTAAGTTAAATAGTTTTTTATAAGGTTTTTAACTTTTTAAAGTTTATAGGGTAAATTTGATAGAATTTAAGATAATATCCCTCCTTAATGGGTATTCGGTAATCCTATTAACTATATAATAATAATTCGTAGTTTATTTAGTTTTTAAATAATCTTTTATATTCCTAATATTTAAGTGGTACCGTTCTCGCTTGGTCTGATACTTATACTTCCTTAATAACATAATAAACCTTTTGCTTATTTTCCTTAGGTAATTTTTTATTATTTTCTTAAAAAAGTGTTTAATGTTTTTAATTAATATATAGATTGCTGGTTTTAAGTTACGGCATTCTCAGGATGATATTATGTCTAGAGATATCGGCAATATTTAACAAAATTTATTTTTGGTATCCTTAAATTCGAACGGGAAGTTTTTTTAATTTTTTAAAGAATTCGTCGGTTCTTATATTTGGATAGGTTTTCGTTTATTATACGTAACCTGTCTGATTTTAACTTATATCTTTAAGGAACTTGATTTTTTTCTGCTGCCGTAAGAAAGATAAAGTTATTTTCGGCTTTTAAGTCAATTATGGCTTTAAACGTACTGTTTTTATATTAAAGGGGGATTTCGATCTGGTTACGTAATCCTTTTGCCGCCTTATATAAGGTCTTATAAGTTGGAGCTTTTCGATACCTTATTTTCGAGGGCCTTTAGCATTTTTTAACTTATGATAATATTTGTGACGGTAGCTATCAGGATCAAGACGTGAGGCTGGCAACCGTCACATGGGGCTGACAGCTGCCACATGAACTAGCCACCTGCCATACATAGAGTAAGGGTATTTATAGATCTTTACATACTTTGCGGTTCTGTCTTTTTTTCTTTCTTTCTTTTAGCTTAGAATCTTCGTCTATGGCGCTAATGAACTAGTTATTATGCTATATTAGGTATTGGCCGTAACATTATTTTAAGCTTATTCCTTTCCTTGCTAGCTTAACGATTAATAAATAAGTTATTACATTTTTTTACATCGAAACGTAACGACGAAAAATAACGCGTATTAAACTTAGATCCAGATTAATTAATATTAAATTAAATGTTTATTAAGAAAAGTTACCCGCCAGCTAGTCGACGTTTAAAACGATTTAAATTAATTAATAGTAAAATCGAAAATGTAAAAAACGAAATACCTTTTTAAAACTTAGATTAAAATATAAAAAACGACGTATACCTTAAAAAAACGGCAGAAAACGACGTGCCGAAAAATAAAACCGAATTCTTAAAAATAAAGGATTCATAAAATTAAAATTAAGATTATAGTTACTTAAAATTTGATTACGACGGATAGTTAATCAACGAAATGGCTAACGATAATTAAGACGTTTAGGGAAAACTTTAAAAGTTTTACGACGAAATCGTTCGCCTGGAAACCGGATAAAGTCGGCATACCTTTATTTTTTCCGACGACGTTAACCGCTTTTGTTAAGAAAACATAATTAATAACGCTTTCGGTAATATTAACATATTTCGCCTTACCGGTATAATAACATAACCCGTTTTCCGTAAATTCGCAGAAAATAACGACATAAATTTTAATTACGACCGAAACAAAACGTTCGCGTTAATAATCCCGTTAAATTTAACGATAATAAGACAAAGTTTAATACTTAGGTTTATAAGGTTATAAATAAGTTCGAAATAAATAAACCGATTTTTCGGAACGAAAAAATCCGTATAGTTTATTTAATAAGCCTTTTAAAAGGAAAGGCCGAATAAACAATTAAGATTCGATACCTATTAATTATATAACCTTTTTTTTACGTAACCGAAATAATTTAAGTACTAAAATTATCGTATTATAATCCGAACCAAATTTCCGTTATTAAAAAAACCTTCCGTATTTTCGCCTTTAAGCCCGGCAAAAATTAAAATATTTACGATTTTATTTTTAAATTTAATGCTTTCGCTTAAAAGGTTAAAATCGCCGAAAACGAATAAAAGCAAATCTTATGGGACTATATTCCCTTAAATTTTAATTTACGCTTTTTTAAGGATAACCATAATTTTAACGTTACTTATAAAAAGTTTTATAACCGCGTTATTATAGCCGCTTATAACAACTAGCTCGTTTATAAAAAACGCCAGTAAAAACGTAAGCTTTAATTATATAATCCCGATAATAATAAACCGAAAAATAAAAATAAAAAGCTTTATTCGGATAGTGATCCCGGCAAACCGAAAACTTCGAGCCATACCGGCAGGCTTTTATTAAAAATCGAAAAGAAAGCTTATTAAAAAGTTAATACGTATTTTAATTACGGCAAAACGGGACATAAAGCTAGCAACTACCTTAATAAAAAAAAAGGTCGTTACGGTGAAGATAATAAAAAATTTGTCCAGTTCCGACGAATCGGGAAAAAAGTAAGACCGTCGAAAGATTTTTCGATAGTTTTCTTCATATTAATAATAACGAAAATAAGTTACCTTAAAAAATGCAAAGCTTTTAATAAAATTACGTAAATTTAAATAAATAAAATTAACTTACGTATTACCGCTTTTTATAATACCGAAGTATAAGCCCGATTTTTCGTTAACCCTTTTATCGTTAAATAACTAAAAAAACGATTATAAATTCGTATTATCTAGTTAAAAGAATTAATTTAATTATTAAATTACCGGAAATAACCCGCTGGCCAAATAAAAGCTTAATTAATTATAACATTCGAAGTTAACGGATAACGTTTCCTTAACCAAGTTTTTTAAATTATAAATACAGGATACGATATTTTTATCGGTTTTAATTAAATAGAAAAATACGGTTTATTACTGGATTATAAAAATAAAAGTATTATCTGGCCCGACGACCTTCTAACTTTGGCCAAGTTCTTACCGGCGATTAAACTCCCAGCCCGATGCTTGCTAAACGGGTACGTCGACCTTAAGGTTTAAAAAGACGTTAACCGCTATAATTATATTATAAAAAAGCCTAAAAAAAATACCAAATTTTCCGACGTTTATGGAAAAAACCCGATAATAATTTTATTTTAACCTTTATATTTGTTACCCCATCGGATATATTAAATAAGAAAGATATACCGGACGTATGTAATACTAAACCGACTATTTTTATTATAAAAATTATTAAAGATAAGGTAATTATTATTTCGTTAACGAATAAGTTAAAAACCAACCCTTATATAGAACGATAAAGCAAGTTTCCGTTATTTTAGAAAGTTATTCCTTTTAAGAATAACGAATCGAACGTCGTAATAATAGCCGCTTTATAAGAATAGAAAACGTAGAACGGTTAAAAAATCCCTTTTCCCGAAAATGAAGATTTAAAATACGTAAAACGAATTCGGAAATTCTTTCCAAAACCTTTCGCTTATTTAAAAGGGTTTTTTTCGAAAAAAGAAATTTAACATTTTCCCGGATTTCCAATTCGGTTATAACGTAATTCTGGAATTCGACCGGCCGATACCTGCTTTTGGGCCCTTAACTTACCGGACGCCCGTTTAATACCTTCCGCTAAAAAAAGAAATGGTAAACAAATTGTTAAAGATGGACTTTATCGAATTATATATGCGAAAAAAACGCTATTTTAATATTATTTGCCCTAAAGCTATATTCGTCGGAACGCCGGTTCTATATCGATTACCGTTAAAAAAACCAGCATTTAAAAAATCGCTTTATTCCGGCCCCTTTATTTAACGATACCATATTTAACTGTCGGAACGTTAAACGTTTTACCAAGATTAATATTATCCAGGCGTTTTATAAATTTCGTATCGCCGTTAGGTCGGAATACCTAACGGTATTTAAAATCCGTTAAAAAACGTTTTAATAAAATATATTTCCATTTAAACTTAAAATAAGCCTTACCTGGTAATAATCGTTTATTAATACCCAACTATATAAATTACTTAATAATTACGCAAGTACTTATGCCGATAACGTGTTAATTTATTCCGGCCCTAAAAAGGAATATTGAAAATATTATGAAAAAGTTATTTATCGGTTATATAAAATTAATTTTTAAAAAGATATTAAAAAGTCCCGGTTTAACGTTAAAAAGGTCGATTACCTTAATATTATTATAAAAATAAGCGTAGGTATTTTCATCGATTTAGCTAAAATTAAAGTAATTTAATGGTAAAAGTTCGAAAATTTTAATAGCCGTATTACGATCCGTTTATTTATAAAATTTTGTAATTACGTACGAATATTTTGTTATTACGAAAATGGTATAACCGAATTATTAAACCGTTTGTTAAAAAAAACGTTCCTTTCGTAATAAAACCCGAATAAAAATAAGCTTTCGAAAAAATAAAACGGCTCGTTTACGAAGCCTTAATTCTCGTTTTCTTTTAACCTGGTCGACCGATTAAAGTAAAGACGAACGTATCCCGTAACGTAATTAAAGGTATTATTTGGCAATAATAAAAAGATAATAAATAAAAATCCGTAAAATATTTTTCGAAAATTATAACCTTAATAAAAAAAACGTATCCTATTTAAGACCGAAAATTATTCGTTATAATTTAAACTTTCGAATATTATTACTTTAAATTTTAAGGATAAAAATTTTTCGTTATTATTAATTATTAAGCCTTATTATATTTCGTAAGTAAACGCGTTTTTTTTATGCGTTAAATCCGATAAGCCGATTTCCATTTTAATTTCGATATTATTTTTTAATATTAACCTGGTAAAAAAAATATCGCCGCGGATGCCTTATTACGAAAAACGGTTAATTTACCTACCGTTAAGGCCCGAAAAAAAAAGGAAAGGATTTAAGCCTTAATTCCATTAAAACGATTAAATTTTTTTTTTCGTTACTACCGACGAAATACCAACTAAAGTACGAATCGAAAATATCCCGTAAAGTATTAACTTAATTAACTTTATCCGTTACGAAAACGAGGTATAAAATTTAAGCAAAAAAGATGGTAAACTGGTAATAACCGGAAAGATAACCGACGGCCGTATTTTTTTCCGTACCGTATTTATCCGCAAGGTTTACGTATTTAAGATATTTGCATATTTTAACCAAAATAAAATAATTAAGATGTTAATACGGGAATATATCTGGCCCCGGCTTAAGTAAGATATCCGATAATATATTCGGAATTATTATAATTACCGTCGGAACAAAACGTTTCGAAACAAAATTCCGGAGCTTCTTTACCTTTTTCCTATTCCGAATAATGTTTGGGATCACGTCGTCGTCGACGGAAAGGATATGCCGAAAAACCGTTACGGTTATAATTATATATGGACGTTTATCGATAAGTTTAGCAGGATTATAGTAACCTTACCAGGTAAAAAGATTGATACCGTCGAGACCCTAGCTAGCCGATATTATCGATACTTATATTGTTTTCTTAAAATACCCGTTATTTAGATAAGCGATAATATAGGATAATTCGTTTTTTAATTTTTGTTAAAATTAAACGAACTTACCGGTATAAAATATCGTTACGGAAATGTTTTATATCCGTAAACTTAAGGAATTATTAAATTTACGAATTAAAAGTTAAATTAACGTTTATGCTTTTATATCGATAAGTATTAAAACGATTAAAGTATATATATACCGGCATTAAATTTTGCGCATAATTTATTATAATATTCGTTAATCGATATGGTTCCGTTAAAAGTTATGTTAGGTAGGGATATCCGAAACTTACTTTCGTTAGATTTGGATATAGCAAAAATAAAAACCGAATTAACTTAACGGGCGTTAGTAATCGTTAAACGGATTAAAAATATCTAAACGTTTATAAAGGAAACCGCATTAAAAACGTAAAGGTGTTAAAAAACGCAAATTAATAAAAAACGCCGCCTAGCCGACTTTAAGATTAACGACAAAGTTTTTTTCCGCAAAAGTGGTTTCGCGACGTAAACACCAATTACCCGTTTAGACTTATAATAGGTAAAACCCTTTAAGATCTTGAAAAAATACGGACATAATTCCGTTTTCGACCTGCCGCCAAATTATAAAATAATTAACTTATTTTACGCCGACTAATTACGCAAAGCCGACAACCCGTTACCTTAATAAGCCCAAATATTACCGTTACTTAAAGAAATTAATGGTAAACCAAAATTTAAGGTAAAATAAATCGAATAAATAAAACTTCACGGGCGCCATAAAAAGCTATAATATTAAGCTAAGTAAAGAAGTTATAATCTCGATAAAATATAGTATTCGGTAATTAACTTTAAAAACGCCCCGATCGTAATAAAACGGTTTTATACAAAATATCCCGAAATATCCGGATTACCGATCCGTTTATAGGAATGGATACGCGCGGCGGCTACAGACGAGATTGACGAAAACCATCCCGAAAATAATAAGGCCGAAAAGGCAGAAACCGGACCGATAAGGAAAAAACGACATCTATAACTGATAAAGATTTATATACTTTCTTTAATCGTATATAAATTTTTAGGAGGGGGTAGTGTAACGGTAACTATTAGGATTAAAACGTAAGGCTGGCAACCGTCATATGGGGCTGACAGCTGCCATATGAACTAGCCACCTGCCATATATGGAGTAAGGGTATTTGTAGATCTTCACACACTTTGCGGTTCTATCTTTTTTTCTTTCTTTTCTTCAGCTTAGAATCTTCGTCCATGGCGCCAATGAACTAGCTATCATGCTATATCAGGTACTGACCGTAACAATATTTAGCCTAAGAAAGTTTCCATTCGCGTACCTTTCGAATAACGTATTTAGTATATTAATCGTTTTTGTATTTAAATTACGTTTTTTTGCTATATTTATATTTGGGGGTGATTATTTTCCTCGGGCTTGATTTTTGGTTTTATATTCTTTAAGGCATAAGGTTAAAAATATAAACTTTCGAAGGAAGTGTTTTATTATTTAAAAGTTCGTGTTGGATATAAAGTATTAAGAAGTAACATAAGTATTTTTACGATATGGCCTTTTAACTTTATTTTAATTCGGGATGTAGGTAATAAAATTTAAAGTACTTTGGTTATCGGAGAGTTTTTATATATTTGCATTCGTTATATAATTCGGTGAGTATTCTTTTTTTTTTTTCGTTTTATCCAGGCCAAAAGTTGTTATCTTTTTTAGTTCGGAAATAAACGAAATAATCGTTAAGGTAATAAGCGGTAAAATATAATAATTTATGTTAATTTGTTCGGGATTTGGTATGTACTGTATATTCGGGAAGCTCGCAAAGTTCCGGGGATAACTATCCGTAATTGGTAACGTCGGGTTGGAACTAATTATTTTCGTTATATAACTCGTATTTCTATACGTCGAGATAATAGCGACATCCTAACTTTATAGCTATCCTAAAGGTCGTTTATCCGGGGTAATACTTGCAGGTTTTAGCTTTAAAATCCTGGCAAATAGAATAATTTTCATACTTTGGGATATCGTTTTGGATTTAAGTGGTAATGGTAGTAATGAATTCTGGCTAGAAGAAAATCGAATTAACTTTTTCTTTTTCTTTTCTGTTTTATTGTCAGTTTCTTATTTAACCGCTTTGGCCTTTTTCTGGGGTTAAGGAATCCTTTTTTTCTTGAAGTTTTCTTTAGCGGGAAAGTAATATTTATTTTTAAAATATCCCTTTTTGCTATAGTTAAAATATTTTATGTCGGACTTATCTTTTTTAGGCTTTTTCGAAGTAATACTTACTTTTTTCTAAGGCTTGCCTTTATTCTTTTTAGTTAGGTTGCCATAGCTTTTATCGTTATTTCGTTTATTAATTTCTTTTTTTTCGAGGTACTGGTTAAAGCTGCGTCGGTTAGCAATAATTGCTTTATTAATATATTCCTTAAAAGATCTTATCTTAAGTACTATATATATCTTATCTTTAACTTGCGGTTTTAAGATATTGTAAAAGAGATAAAATAACGTGCTTTCGGATAAATTGGAAATTGCGGCTAAGCGGTTAAATTCTGTCGTATATTTTGCAGTTAACTTAGTTTAATAAAGGAAATATAATTATTTTATTACGTATTATTCCTTATCCGGGTTTCCAAATATAATTCGTATTCGATTTCCGAAGTATCGATAATCGTTAAAAATATAATTGGTAATATTTAAGGATTTTTCGGGGTAGTTTTCCAAATAGTTCTTTATAATTAATTCGAATTATAAGAAAACTCGTCCAGTAAGTAGCTGGGAAATGATTATTACCTTTTAATAGTCCTCTGTTAGGGAGTTTTGGTAGAACTTAAGGTAAGTTCTAACTTGGATAAGGAATCCTTTTACGTTTGTAGTTCCGTTATAGGGCTTTAGGGTAATTGGTTTGTAGCCTTTGATTTTCGGCATTCCGTGGTAGCTGGGAGGTGGGATAATGGCTTCGCGGTACCGATTGAGGCCGAATAATGGGGGTGCTTTTTTTTTATTCCTCGGGTAGGTTAAGCCATCCTTTTTTTTAGAAGGTTAGGGTTTCTCCTTTTTGTCCTTCTTTAAGGTTTGGATTTTGCGTAACAGGATCTTCATTTTTTTCTCAGAGGAGAGCTTTTTTTCCTTTCTCTTTAGGCCTTAAGGTTCCTAGACCTTTGGTTTTTTTCCTCTTCTAAATCTCCCTGGATTTCGATAATGTCCTTTGGAGCCGGGGTTGGATGCTGGGTTTAAAAGAAAGAAGGGTCTCCCTTACCTCGAGTTGTAAGGGGTATAATATAGTTAATTAATTAAAGAATTTCTTCGATAAGGGGTAAATTATTTAATTTAGCTATTAATCCTTTATTAGCTTATAACGGGGATCGGATATATTATTTATTTTCTAAACGTCGCTTTATAATATCGTTTTTATTAAGTTTGAGAAAGCTTATACCCAACTGGGCTTAAAATTATCCGTCGGTTATTAATTAAAAAGCTATCAAAATGTAACAAACCTGTTATATATCCACCTAGAAATATAAGCAGTATCCGAAAAGGGGTCTTGATTTACAGGTAACAATAAGGCAAAGGATAATTTACTAACGGTTTGTTCGTTAAAAAGATTTAAAGATTTTTCTTATAGTAAAAAATAATTACCTTTAATTATAAGCTTAGATTAATAGTTAAAAAGCGAAACTAAGTAGGTGTTATTTATATAGGAGACCGGTTCGTTATATATATCCAATCGTCTTTTAATAAGTATGTCGTGGATTTATGTGATTTATGTGATCTGGACCAGATCACTTAGATCATTTAGATCACCTAGAAGGCCAAGCCTTCTAGCCCGTGATTTACTCGAAACGGGTCCATACCAGGTCTGATAAGCAGGTCTCCTAGAGACAGGAACCCCTGTTCCTGTAACAGTTATGGCAACTTTAAACGCGTCGTAAAAGCCGAAAAGAAAGTTTTTTTTCGCGATATAAGTATAATAACGTCGCATTAAATTTTCGATATATAACGAATAAACGTACTTTAAAACGAAAAAACAGGATACGTCGAAAAGTTAAAGCCGATAGGAAAAATACGTAGGCATGTCAAAAATAATAATATCGTTATGCGCGTAATATTTTTTAAATTCGATCGAATGGTAACTTTCGTAACCGTCGAGGATAAAAAAACGTTTAGTTTTTTCGTACGCGTTCGCGTATATTTATTAAAATATTAAATTTATTTTAAACTTAATTCGTTTATTATTTAATTATTAAGATTAATGCCGATCTTTTACTCGGCTGGTAATAAGTTATCGCGATATTAAAAATTAAAGTACGTTTTCTTTATTAATATAATAAATAACGGCAAAACTTAACTTTATAAATTAATAACTTAAATAATTATAATTTATCCTCGATTACCTTATTAAATTTATTTAGATTTTTTACGTTTTTTAACGTTTATAATTACCATATTCGATATTATAAATAATCCTATTAAAAAGCTAATTTCGTCGAGGTTATAAATATCCTTTTTTACGATACTATATTTTGCGATTATAACCTAAATAAGCTCGAACTATTTGCGAAATGTTCCTGGATTTTCGCATAAAACCCGTTAATAATCGATCTTCCGATTTAAACGCGTTTAAAGCTTTTTTTGCCGTCGTATAAAGTTCGACGCCCAATTAACCCTAGCGCGTTTTACAGCGCGTTAAATAAGTAACAAATTCGTTATATCTTTAATATACTAAAGCCGAACAGGAAATGTTCGCGTATTTAGGTTAAAAATTCGGTCGATAATCGATTTTTTTTTAGTCGGCTTTAATTTTCGCAAATAAAGGATAATATCGGTTCGGGCGTATTTACCGGTAAATTGCGCTTTTAAGGTGGTACGTAAGACGTTATAAATAAAATTAAGTTTTTTATAATTAAGTTTCGGGTCATTTTTTTAGCCTAAACGGTTAGGTTTATTTTAGATACTTTTATAAATCGTTTCATATTATGGTTATTAAAAAATAAGTAACAGAAATTAAGTAGTTAAAATATTAAAAAAAGTATCCCGCGAGCTTATATGGCCCGCGAGCTTATGTAGTACGTTATTATAAATAATTAACGAAAATTCCGTAAGTTAAATAGGAAATAAAACGAAAAGGGGAAAGTAAGTAAAAACGAACTGGCGAATTTACTTACCTCGTCCAATTCTGCTATAAATAGTAGGGTTTTTTTTTTTTTTTTTTTTTAGTATTTTCTGTAATGAAAAGCTTATTATCGACCGGCCGCGATAAATATTTTTCGAAATGTACTAGAGCTGTTGCGTAGCCACTGCACCAAAAGACTGTATTGATAAGTGCGCACTTATTACGCTACTTATCTGACAAGAGCCGTCTATTTCATTTTCTTTTCAGAAAATGACGGCGAGGGGTATTACGTAAAGAGCGCTCGACAGGTATCGATAACGGCTATATCGAATACAATTTCAATAAGTCGTGCTATTTAGAAATTATATAAAACTGGAGGAAAAATTACATAAAAAGGAAGGCGCGACGATATTAAATAGATGGAAAGGGAAAAGGGGAATAAGACCAATTTCGCCGTACGTTTGGCGGCGTAAGGATCGTAAGCGCTTTTCCCTTTTCAAAAATACCTGGCGGCGCTATGGTCGAAACAGTTATCCTTTTCAGGGGCCTCAGCCACAGCCAGGGACAGGCGTCTGGCGGCTAGGCCAGGGCAGCGGCGGGGTTGCAGTGGACGGATTAAGGGAGGGGGGTAGGCAGAGGAGGGACGGTATCGTGCGGAGCAGGAAGAGGTAAGACGCCCGGGGCCCTCGACCGGTTCCGTTTTCCTCGACGGTTATCCGGGCTGCCGTATACGGAAGGCAAAACGGAGAGCTCGGCGCTTAGGGGACGCCGAGGCGGTCGGGTATGGCAGAACCGAAAACGGAATGGTGGGCCGCGATGAGTCAGCAGACACTCCGTGCCGTATGTTCGATATTGCCATATTGTACACTCTCGGACCAAATGTCTTCCCTCATCGGTGCTATCCGGTAACCAATTTCCCAATGCACCAGGCTACACGAAGAAGTCACCCACCGCGTATCCCCTGGTACGTATGAGGAGGACGCGGAAGGAAATAGAATACTGCTGTAAGCAGGGTCCGCAATTCCCGTAGAGTCTCTAATAAAACTTCCCGGGAGACGGGACGTACCCACTCGAGATCGGTCGCTGCATGACGCCCCTAACCTGGGGACTTGCCTTACCGGTTAAGTAAAGTTCCCCAAAGTCCGGTAGCGGACTTTCCATTTATTGGTATGCTTCGGAGTCTCTGTTTCTGAATCAAAATGAAATATATTTCTGTAAGCTGCAATATTAAACGCACTAGGTTCCTAGGCGGGGCAGACGGTGACGGGACGGAAAGGCAGACAGGTGAAAGGAGCTTGTTCGAGACGCAGGAGAGCAACGTGCATCTGTCGGCACGCCTCCGACAATGAAGCTGAGTCTGACTCGATGCCGGCCGACTTGCCGGGACACCCCGTGTTAGCATTTGGAACACGGTACTCTGGACACTTTTAACCACGGAGCAGCCGAGTCTGCCAGTCCCGACGTACTCCATGTGGTCCAAAGCCGTCTCACTGATCCCCGTCATATTTGACAAAGCCCCTTTTGCAGGCCCTTCGTCAGCATACACGCCACTGATCTTGTATTCGGGGATATCCACCATGGCGGGGATTGCTCCGGAAACGGCCGAAAAAACGACTTTCGCCTGCCCGTCATCTACGCCCCCCCTTCAGATCATTTAGGTGTGCTCATCCGAGCCTTAGCTGAGCCTTTGCGCCTGGGTGCACTATGTCTGCCGGCCAGTCTCCGCCTTGAACTCCTATGATAGCCCTACCGAAGACCACCTTTCTGTCTCCAGTGCTCAAAGGACGAGAACCATATATCGTCATCGCGCGGAATAACTTCTGGAGCTTCCGATTCCTGGGCTTCCATGCTCCCGTTTATGCCGCATATGGCAGTCCCACTCCTTAACGGTGGCTCTGCGTGGAGTGCGAGACGCTGTGCTGGAAAGCGCTTGGGACAGAGCAAGTGAAGGGTATTAGGATCCTGGAAGGACATGCTAAAGTGGCGTGCATTACCAGTATGAGGAGTATTCAAGTTACGAATACTAAGGTACGAAGTAGACGGGAGCGGAAAAGCTGCACGGGGGTTAATCTAGTCCCGCTATCCCGCTTACGTCTAAAGCACATAACGAGGCTCATGCTTAGGAGATTTTATGAGGAAATGGATTACCGTCGAAGAGGTTCCGAAACAGATTATTTAACGTCCAACAAAGGCGACTCTTTGTAATAGCTTACAGCACAGGCGCACTCTTGCCCTTGGCACCTTTAAACCCCGGTCGTAAGATGGCTAGGCTCCTTTTGGCCAAGTGTATGCGCGAGTAGGCCTTGCCCGAACTGCCAAATTCGGGCCGCGCTTGCTGATGTAACATGTTGGTAAGGGACCGGGTGGGGTCTGTGATTTATGCCGGTAGATTTGTCGATGCTTTCAAAATGCTGACTCGAGTGTTCGTGGCATTAAGGGAGGGAGGAGCGCGAAGATTCAAGATATTTCCCTCGCTATGTATCCCTTACCTTTGACCAGTTTAGCTTTTCTCTACGACTTCGTATAAGACCTCGTTTTCCTTTCTTCCCTAATGAGGCTCCTCTCGCTCTCCATATCTCTCCTAGTAGCCATCATCTCGATTGTTGTCTATCGGGAGCAAGTTTTTGAGTTTGCGACTTCCACCTTCGACATACTCTCTAGTCACTTCAAGGAACCTACAGAAGAAGCCACGAAGCCAGAACAGAAGTCCGATTTCTATAATCCGGCCGACAAACTTGTAACGACGAATATGTCCGTCCCTCGTGCGATCAGTAAAGTCTTCCTCGCAGTTGAGCAGGCCGAAGGCGCCGGCGCCCGTGTGCGCCGTTCGATTGGCACGCCCCAGCTACGCAACTTCTCGCCCTTCCTCATGCTCGACCACTTCAGCATCAAGCCCGGCGCCGGATTTCCCGACCATCCGCACCGCGGCCAAGAAACGAGTGAGTTTATGCCCTCTTCCCAGTTTCTCTAAAGAACCCCCGAACCGATGAGCGGATGGGCGGATGAACGAACAGAATTGCTGACAATGGATGTGCACGACAGTCACGTATCTCCTGACCGGCGGCGTCGACCATGAAGACTTCGCCGGTAACGCCGGCACGATCGAGGCGGGCGACCTGCAGTTCATGACAGCAGGACGAGGGATCATGCACGCCGAAATGCCGCGGCAGAACCCGGACGGCAGCGCGAACGTCGGTCTGCAGCTGTGGGTCGACCTGCCGGCGCACCTAAAGATGTGCGAGCCGCGGTACCGCGACCTGCGGGCTAAGGAAATCCCGAACGTCGATGTTGACGACAAGGTACACGTTAAGGTCATCTCGGGACAATCCGCCGGGGTCGACAGCGTGAAGGACTTGGCGTACACTCCCGTATGGATCCTGGATATCGAGATCAAGCCCGGCGGCAGGTTCGTGCAGCCGCTGCCCCAGGGCTGGAACGCGTTCTCCTATCAGCTCGAGGGCGCCGCGCTCTTCGGATCCGGGGAGGGCCAGAGGAGGGTCGAGCAGTACCACAACTGCGTCTTCGAGCGCGAAGGTAACGTCGTCAACGTCGAGGTCCCGGACGACGCGACCGAGAAGGCGCGCTTCGTGCTCGTCGCCGGCCAGGTCCTCGACCAGAAGGTCGTGCAGTACGGGCCATTCGTGCTCAACAGCCCCGAGGAGGTGCGTGCAGCGTTGATGGACTACCAATTCCATATGAACGGATTCGAGAGGGCGAAAGATTGGGAGAGCGAGATCGGGAAATCCATGGTCCATTGAATAGCTAGCCCCCTTTCATGCTGTCCTAACCCCGCGTTACCGCTTCCTAATGGTTTCTTGTACCTAGTTTTATCCGCTTTGCTCCGTTATGAAATTCTCGGAAGGGGCGGGTATGGTTTGGCATATAGAGGAGAATGATGATGGCATGACAGCAATTGAGCAGTGAATTTCTAAGACGTTGGATTCTCGATATCCGTAGTGATTTAGTAGTTTCCTTTCGGTCGCCTGACGGGACATGACTCTAAGTTCATCGCCAGTGCGAGCAGAGCCAGTTCGTCCGCTGGCGGTTCCTTGCCGGCCCACGTCGACATCTTGTGGGGCAACAAGCCGGTCACTCGTTGCAGTCGAGCATCATCCAGGACGGTCCTGCTGTCCACTTTCGATGTGTGCCTTGGCTGTCTGCCCGACGTAGGCCGACCGCTGCTCTTTCGACTCCCCCCCCGCATCGCTACAGCCTGGTCGGAGGACACCTGGCCTCGGGACTGTCCGGAACCTACGGCTGCTTGCTGCGGCGGTGGCGCCCGGGGCCGCGACATCGACGCCGCGACTCCGTTCATCGCCAGTGCGTGTTTCGTCGCGTCTACTCTCATGTTGAGATGTATTTTGCTTGAAGGCTAGCTCTACATGGAGGCAGGTGGGGTGAGGGAACTTCGGCCTGGGAATTCCCCAGAGCCACCTCGAGTGCTTTTAATAGGCAAAGCAAATGTAAACCTGCACTTATTCCGTCGCCCCAAAGCCTCGCTTTTTCGTCATTGCTTACCGGATCTATACATAGGGCTGTCGTGCGTAGCCCACCGGGCAGTCGAGTGGCTTCTAGGCAGCACCAGCCTGCCTGTCGCCTTCGACGTACGATGCAAAGTAAAGTCAGCAGCTGACCCGACGTACCACGGGACCGGTTGCGGCACCCGCCATTACCGGCACCATTAGATGGTGGTGGGTGACGGGTTGGCTGGCGTATCAGCGCTTGGAGCCGTAGCGAAGAATTGAATGACCCCAGCAGAACCTAGTTCCTGGATGTCTAGTCTTAAGCGCTCCGCAGGCCAAGAAAGTCCGTCTTATATGCAGAGCAACGCCCCGGCACTTCTATCGTTAATTCTCAAATCAGCGTCAACTCTCACTTCGTTACGCCTAAGTTAAGGAGTAAACATTGTGTCGAGTCAGACAGATTCGAATTGCCCTATGACCTTGACACTATATGCTTACCGTGCTAGCGGGTAGATGGAGTTAGTTATATGTCATGTTAGGTTTGATTCCTAACAGCGCTAGTTGGTACTTCCTGTCGGTCGCTCCCATCTCGGGTTCTTCTTAATGCCGCAGACAGGGGTTCGGGATTGTGGTTTTCCGGCATGTGAGAACGAGTTCAGTTCTCCCTATTCTTCGCAAGGGGAAAAAAGACTTTAAGACAGGTAGATGCTATCCTCAATGTAATCGCATACTAAGGAAGCAAAGCGCGCCATAGAATATGGTTCTGCCAGTTGGCGCACTAGAGATGATTTCTTAGCGGCGCTCAACAGCATCAATCCGTCATAGCTCAGGGGTGGTATCATTCTTCCCACACAGTTCTCAGATCATTCTAAGGCGATGTCGTGCATCTTTGCTGGCGCATGGTGCCAAACTCCCAAATCTTGTCTGAATGGGTTTATCTTATATAATCATTCACAATGCTTGACTTGTTGCAAATTTATATTATCACCCCTGGAGAATGGAAGAGGATAGCAAGGTCTACGTCCGCGGACCAGGAACCTTGTCAGGGAACGGGAAGCATTCAAGGAACCGGGCCAATCATCAATGCTCTCCTTTCGGAATCGGCGAGCAGGGGGGCTGCCGGGTCCCCTACATACGCGGATGCCCGTAATGAGAATCCCCTCTATTGCTTGGCAGACTCACCTGCTTAATAAATGACGTTTTCGAGCCTCGCTGATCTCAACCAAACGCCAAACAATCCACTACACGACTTGCCCATTGGCGTCACTTTTCCAGCCGACTAACATCACCACAGCTGCGGATCATCGCGAAGACCACCTTAAGCCGGCCCCGCTCCTGCTCGCCGTATCAGAAGCTCCGTTGACTAGTATAATCCTGCGGGATGATGAATGGAAATACTATCGACGCAAGGTTAATAGATGATCATCGTGGGGAGCGGTCATCACCATGGGGGGTTGTCGTATTGGGCCCCCTGGGCACTCCACGGGCTTGATAGGGTATGATGATATATAAGGTTCTTACCGATACCCAGCTCGGCTGCTCAAGAGAGGTTCATGGCTAGATTTGAGGACGCAGAACTTATGAAGGCTAAGTTAACTTAATCGAACAACATATATTTAAATCGTTGCGTATACCGCCTTAAGCTATTTCATTTACAGACCAAGCCTAAGAGCGTACCACAATGGGTTTGTTTCGGATGTCCCTTGCTGCCACGGCAGCGGTGGCGTTCCTCGCCACCACGAGCGCCGCTCCGCCCGCTGCGATGGTCTCTCCGGCCAGGAGAGACTTAAAATTCAACTTCGGGCAAGATAAGATCAGAGGTGTCAACTTAGGCGGCTGGCTGCTTCTGGAGGTGAGATGCCTGGTTGATCCTTCTGAGGAGTGGTGCTCACTGTGCTCTAGCCTTGGATTACGCCCTCTATCTTCGAGACCACCCCAGATGAGGCGGTGGATGAATTCACCTACACCGAGGTGCTCGGTCCGGCAGAGGCCAAGGCCCGCCTCGAGAAGCATTGGAGTAGCTGGATTACAGAGAGCGACTTCGGCGAGATCGCGTCGAAAGGTCTGAACTTCGTACGAATACCCATAGGATACTGGTCGGTCACGCCGCTGGACGGTGATCCCTACGTGCAGGGAGCATACCTGTGGCTGGGCCGAGCTCTTGAATGGGCCCAAGGCGCAAACCTAAAAGTATGCATGGGTGCTATTAATGTTTGAGCCGGAAACTTTACGGCCTGGTTAAGACTGACTCCTGTATTTAAGGTTATGATTGATCTCCACGGCGCACCCCTCTCACAAAACGGCCTGGACAACTCGGGGAAGCGGGGGCCCGTTCAATGGGGCCAGGGCAACAGCGTCGGCGCCACGCTGAACGCCCTGAACAAGATCCGCGATGACTTCGCCTCGCATCCTGCCGTGGCTGCTATACAGCTGCTCAACGAGCCGATGGGTCCGAAGCTGGACATGAACGTGGTGCGCCAGTTCATGAAGGAGGGGTACAACAACCTGCAGAGCTCCAACGTCGCCGTGGCCGTCCATGACGCCTTCCAGGGCGTCACCGGCTGGAACGACTGGGGCGCCGGCATGTCCTCCCTCGTACTCGACACGCACCACTACCAGGTGTTCGAATCGGGCATGCTGCAGTTGGACGCCGCCGGCCACGCCGCCGCCGCTTGCGGCTTCGGCGACCAGATGGCGGCCGCTAACAAGATGACCATCTCGGGCGAGTGGTCCGGCGCCATGACCGACTGCGCCAAGTGGCTCAATGGCCGGGGCGTGGGCGCGCGCTACGATGGCACTTTTAACTTTAATGGTCAGACGTCCCAGTACATCGGCCCCTGTGACGGCAAGTACTCGGGCACCGTCGAACAGCTGAGCGAGGCCGACCGCGCCAATATCCGGCGGTTCATCCATGCCCAGATGGCCGCTTACGAGAAAGCCGACGGGTGGATATTCTGGACCTGGAAGACTGAGGGCGCTGCCGAGTGGGATTTCCGCATGCTGACCAACGCGGGCCTCGTTCCCCAGTCGTTAGGCGCGATTGGCAAGTTTCCCGCTTGTCTACGTTTTAGATGATGCTAATAGCTTATTAGATGCCAGTATATGTGGGTAGATGGCGTATCATGTATGCAATCGGATATGCCGAGGATATGCAGAGAACTTAGAAATTGTGTAAGGCGCTAAAACGAGTCACGACGGTGTGTCTAAGGATGGTGGTACCAAAGGAACGTTTTCATGACCCCCTCCTGTTATTGCCAGGATAAATTATAGGTAAACTGGTAGTCACTCGCACGTTTCAACATATCAGTCTTTAAATAGGTTAAAAATGATACAGCAGACCTCCTTGATGACGAATTACCTGGCTCTCCATGATGCAAAATGCTTAACCGCTCTAAGATGATGTCAATATGCTGAAAAGTATCTCAATTCACTGCTGAGAACGGCGGAACGCGGCCTCGATTTTCTCCGCTAAGACAGAACCAGTCGCTAGAATACGGAGAGACCTATTACCTGAACGGTTGCTGATATCTATTTATATCAACAACTTGAACAGAGGTGGAGCGCGCACTTTAAGAGTTTTTTTACCATTCCTAGCAGAAGATCTTACAAGACATGAAACTGTTGCCGACATCACCGTCGCAGAACATGGTCCTATCGCTTTGCACCGGATTGAGCTTATTTCCGATTTCATGGCGTGAAACACCATTTTCGGGGACTCGATTGGTCGGGTCTGCAACACCCCTGGACGGCCGCCGCTTGGCGCCGAGAGGACTGGCATCATTGAAACAGCGCTTGCTCGATGGGACCCAGGCCTCGGCGCTAGGGACGATGATAAGGAATAAATACACATAGACGTCGTGGCCTGTCGCGTTTAATGGATTTCTTTTTGTCTTCTTTCCATTCTTGTCAGCCATAACTGTTGTTTAGGTCAGGCCGTATAGCTCCTTCAATTCCACCTGGGCAGCGCCCTATTTTCTGTTTTACCTTCTTACCGGCTGGTCCAATTCGTTCACCATCATCACTCGCTTTGATCTCATATTACTTCATTTTCTCTCTTTTCCTTATTTCGTGCAGCAGAGCTGTATGTGGAGGAAGCATCAGTTCGAGTAGTTTTCACATCGCAAATATTTCAAAAATGAGGTGAGCGCAGAATTGGAGCAGTTATTAAGCATGGCCGGCCAGCGAAAACGCTAATGTGAGAGTATAGGAGTTCCATGCGTCGTAGAGGGCCGAGGGTGGTTGATGATCTATATATACGTCCTCGCCAGAACGTTGAGACCCTGGATTCAGACGCCGAGGACGAGGGTTTCGAGTCGGACGATCCAGACACCCCTTCTCCGACACAGACAACTTTTCCAACCGACAGCTCAGCCTCATTCCCTTCACAGACCGCGTTACCGCAGACGTCGCCAAATTCTGGTCAGCTCGGTGCTTCTATAGGTTCGGCGCAGAACGGAGTACAGGAACCAGAGCTTAGCCAAAATGCCTACCAGTCAGCCCGGATGGATCGCAGTGTGATTATAGCAATGGGGACAATTAGTAGGATTCCTCCGCTATAAGGCCACCATGCCCTTATAATCCATGTACTAACGTCAATAGTTGGCCTGGCGGTCCTAGCCATTGTTATATTCACGCTATGGATATTCCGCCGGCGTCGAAACCGGGCTAACGCTAAGCGTGCCTCGAAGCTCAGGCCGTTTTTGTGTCGCCGGAGTGGTGCTCAGCAGTCCGGTATGCCAGCTGCTCCACCGGACGCGAAGACGCAATCGAAGGTCATGGACGACCTCCTAGCGGCGGCATACGCCGCCGAGAACGGGAAGGCGTGGGAAACCGGGTCGAAGCGGAGTTCCGGTTCTTCTCTCCGGCGTGAGAAGGAAGAGGCCAGCGCCCTGTACGCATCTCAGAAGCCCAACGAGAAATCCAAGGCGCTGTATGTCAAGCAGCTTACTTCCGGGTTCTGGAAGAGATCGTCGCAGGAAGAGGCCGGGAACATTCGAGCGCCTCCTTCGGTCGCTGGAAAGACCGAAATGACAAGCCAGAGCGGTGCCACTGAGTCAACGTGGAACACCTGGGGTGTAACTCAGCACCATAGGAAGCCGAAAGAGGACTGGATCAAGCGATGTATTCGCCTTGGTGGAGCGAAATGATCGGAGAGCAGAAGCAGCATGACTGCACAATTGCGGGCCGGGCGGAAATTTCCTATACGGAAATGTGTAAAACTTACCAGGACAACACTTCATCGCACATGAGTTTCTGATGTTGTACAAGTACCCTTATTCCTTTCCTAATTATCAAGCAGTTGATACTTGCGATAACCGCATGAGGCTAAAAAGTATGCATCATACCAATGCGCTTTAGGAGTTTAATGGTGGGGGTATCCAAGTAGGTAATGAGTGCACGCACACTATTGCAAGGGGATTAGTGCTGTTTCGCGAGTCACTGCACTCAAATTACCTTTGCCTTCGTATGGAACTAACATCGCATGGCGAACTCACTGCGCAGCATTCGAAGCCTTTTCTCATCGAGCCGCTCGTTTTCCACTTCGGTCTGTCGCCTATCGCAATGAAATTCCATCGTGTTAATAACGAAGTGGCTGAGCTGCACAATGGTGGTGGCGACGACACTTCGACCTCTAGCGACAAGGCACAAGCACATGGTCTTTTCAAGGTGCTCCAAGAAAATCCACCAGATGCGTCGGACCCTTTAAAGCGTGCCCTAGCATTCCAGCCACGATCGTACCGCGATTTCATGCTGTTTGAAAGACATTACTACAACGCAGCGGCGGGAATGACCCAGTTGTACCGGCCGGCCATCGCAAACATAGTCAACGTGGTCTTTGGTCTGACGGGCGTGGATTTCCCGTTCTTCAAGCCACACGCGCTGTGGTACGAGCAGCCCATCTTCTACCAGTCCAACCACCTAGCATTCTATGCGGACCGCGCTCCGGTGCACTGCCCGAAATACTGCGAGTACCTGGACGTCGAACTCGAGCTGGGCGCGGTACTCGGCAAGCCTCTGTTCAACGCTTCGCCGGATGAGGCCACAGCTGCCATCGCGGGGTTCTGCGTCTTCAACGACTTCTCGGCGCGCAACGTGCAGATGGCCGAGATGAGCTGGTGAGTCCCTTGGGGTTGTGATTGCACCTGACGTTCTAGTCTAAATCCTAATCTGGAAATCGGCATTAGCGGTTTCGGGCCTCAGCATTCGAAGTCGTTTGCGAACAGTATCTCGTCGGTGGTCGTCTCCGCGGACGAGATTCTGCCTCGACTCAACGACCTCACGGGACGGGTCGTCATAAATGACAAGACAGTGTCGGAGTGTAAGACCGGCAAGTGGCAGTTCAGTATTGGAGAGGCTATTGCGCATGTATCGAAAGGGACTCGCTTGTACCCCGGAGAGTTCTTCGGCTCTGGAACTTTCCCCGGCGGCGCCGGAGTTGAGCGTGCAAGATTCCAGGTCCGGATAGGGGATGTTGTCAGACTCGAGATTGATGGAATAGGTTCGGTCACAAATGAGATCGTGCCCAATAACTGATTCCGCACTCCTGACGCGGTATACGCGGTAACAAACGTCAACTACACGATGATGTCGTCATACTCAACTCTTTCTACTTTAATAGACAAGTCTATCCAACATGTCGACTTCAAAGAGCTTGCGATCTTTCATCCCCCCAATGGCTATACTATCAGACAACTGGTCCTTCTTGAGACTAGCGTAAGCCAACGAATTGTCGTATTGGTCGACTTCTTCGTTATGTCCCCGAACCCGTAAGTCTGTAATGTCCAGTTCTTAGTTTATCACTTTTCAGTTTCTGAAGCTAAAAGGAGGGAAACTTAATGGGCCAACTCCTTATTAGTCTCAATTCTCCGTGCATCAAACCGTATCGAGAGTGTTATGCAGTTTATCAGGTTCGAGATGAGAGTTTAACGGCCTCAGGGCAAAACATGAACATTTTCATTCAGGTTCTCATACTGGTATTACTGCTAGGTTGAGTTTCTCTCTCGGAATCTTCAATACATGATCTGTGCTTCTGTTACACAGTGGCGAAACTAGTTGATATTAAGTTTGTGTGTGGTTGGCTTTGGCCATAACTACAGACTAAGAGCCAATATTAACTCTAATATAGGCTCTGCGATGCTAACTCTTGACTCACTGGCGCCGGAAATAGCTTCAAAGGGTATATTAATATGAACGGGACTGCTCGCAGACCTTCGGCGCAAATCCTTTTTTTTTTCTTCTTGTCGTTGCTCAATCTCCGCGCCCGACAAGCAACTCCTTTCTTCCTCTCCTTTCTCGTGTGCTCTACTCTTCAAACACCTTTGATTTCACCACCACCACCATGAAGCTGTTACTTCTTCTTGCGCTTGCGCTGTCGGTCTTGCCGCTAAGCCACGCCTTTTGTCCCGGGGGCTTTGAGCGCACCTGCGCTGTACGTTACCCCGGATCGAAAAGATCCACCTGTCCACAGCTAGAATTCCCTTCTACCACAGATCATGTCATAGGCTAACATAACTCCTCCCAGTACACGGTTAAAATGGACATCGACGGCACGGCCCTAGTAGTAAGGGCCGACTGCGACACCGCTGACTTCGAACACCGCACGACGCAACTCGACCTCAAATACTGCATTGCGAATCATGACGGGCAGGTCGTCGCCCAGAAAGAGTAGGCTCAATCCCTATCCCGGCTTTAACTGGACTTGTCGACTAACGTTGCTGGATATAGTGGCTACTTCGCCACGAGCTGCATCGAGTGGACGACCGATGGTATAGATATAGGGGCAATGTGTCTAGGTCAGGACGGCAATAGCTGGAAATCGACCGTTCGTCTTAGTATGTGTTGCCCCTTCTCTTACCAGAAAGCGGGTAACTGGTCTAACAATATTTTCTAGATGATTTCCTTTGCAACGACAATGGCTGGATTTCGTGTTTCGGCCGGCGGGGGGAGAAAACTTGGAATTAGAAGCTGCCGCCGCTGGCAGGAAGGTCAAGAAAGACTTCTGGCCGTTCATCATAGGCCTCTTGCGATTCATTTTGTTTTCTGGAGCCAGTTTTGATACATCGTGTATCCTATGGAACATTCGAAGGTTGAAAAGTCTGGCTATACTAAGCGGGCTACTCATGTAACACCTAGCTGAAGTGCAAACAGCAATATGTGTGGTGGATGGTAGACCTACCTAATCCACCCATGTTAGCAAGCATCGGAATTCTTGGACGCACTCTTTACTTTCGATAAATTACAAGGCGACGCGGCCGATATAGCGAACCACTCGTAGGTGCTGAAGACACGTTGACAGAACCTGGTGCTCCGGCAATTGAATATTCTTGCCCTATACGGTAAGAAGTTCCATGGGTGGTGACTACATAAAGTGCAAGCGTCTTAGACTTGGGACGTATAAGCAGTAGCTGTTACTCACCAGTGCGACTATGATCACCATGTCTGCGCGAACAAAGGTAAGATAAAGCACCAAGACAAGAAAGAGGAGCATATGTCGTCGGGTGCCAATTCGGCACAGCAATAACAGGAGCGCTTTAGAGGTTAATGCGAATCGGAATTATACCCAATAAAAACGTCAAACTCATATAATATGGGTTATTAGTTTGCACCAATTCTTGGAAGCACGGATCAGAACGTGTATTGCTATGGATAATGGAACAACCGTGAGGCTTCAGGAAGGCAATATCAGGCCCCATTTTATTAGCTCAGACTTAGTGTGATTCCCCACTACCCCACCTGTGCAGACCATACCCCACAAGACCGGAATATCCTTTATCCCTCTGCAGTCTTGACGATAAGGAATTTGGCATTGTTGATAACCAAAAAATTTCCCTGGCACTCAATAGCCCACCTCAACTTCAGATTCGCATGATTTCCAGTTCAACGTCAGCCTTATCACGATCTACATCAGCGGTAACCTCGACAGGCCACAATGGACTCCGCCAGGGCCAGCAAGAAGAGAAAGTTGAAGGATGCCAATGGCGTGAAGAGTTCGAGTTCGAAGCATGCGAAACACTCCGCGACAGCATCCAAGTCCAAAAAGTTGAAGCGAGCTGAGCGCGAGATAGCTCCCAAGTCCTCTGGCGAAGAAGACGAGGTCCCTGAACACAACGAAGAGAAGAAACATACGCCTGAAGACGACGCTACACCTAGCAGCGATGCGACTGACGACGATAATGACGACGCCAATGACTTGTCCGAGCTGAACAAGAGAGTAGCAGCAGCGGACACCGAAAATAAGAGTGGAGACGACGAAAGCACTGACTTACCAAACGGCGCGAATCTTTCATTACCACCGACGGCCGGAACAGACGCGCAAAAGTTTTCCGACTTGAATCTATCTGAGAAGACCGTCAAGGCTATCCAGGGCATGGGCTTCGAAAACATGACCGAAATTCAGCGCAGATCCATCCCTCCGCTATTGGCAGGAAAGGACTTGCTAGGAGCGGCGAAGACAGGGTCGGGAAAGACACTGGCCTTCCTCATCCCCGCCGTCGAAATGCTCAGTGCGCTCCGCTTCAAACGTTAGTACTTCTTTCCGATCGGCTACTTGGCATTTACGCCGAGTCCTGGAGTTGGGTCGCTGACTTTTCCCCCAGCTCGCAATGGAACAGGGGTGATCGTAGTATGTCCCACGAGAGAACTCGCACTTCAATCCTTCGGAGTTGCGAAAGAGCTCATGGAGCGTATGTACAGGATGCCTCTCCAAACGCGCTTTCTAAATATTAACATGGATCCTAGACCATAGCCAGACGTATGGTATCGTCATCGGCGGTGCGAACCGACGGGCCGAAGCCGACAAACTGTCTAAGGGCGTAAATCTCTTGGTGGCTACACCCGGTAGACTCCTTGACCACCTCCAGAGTACTCCCTTTGTTTTCAAGAATTTACGGGTGAGACCAAACGGCTCCAACTCCGCTATGTGGTTTACATGAAGATCTTGTTGCTGACTTGACCATGGAAGACTCTAATTATTGATGAGGCGGATCGTATACTTGAGGTGGGATTCGAGGACGAAATGAGAGCTATTATCAAAATCCTCCCTTCGGAGCAGCGACAGACCATGCTGTTCTCCGCTACCCAAACGACGAAGGTCGAGGATCTTGCCCGAATATCCCTTCGACCGGGCCCACTCTACATCAATGTCGATGAACAAAAGGCTCACAGCACCGTCGACGGCCTTGAGCAAGGCTACGTTATCTGCGAGGCCGACAAACGTTTCCTACTGCTGTTCTCCTTTTTGAAGCGACATAATGACAAGAAGATCATTGTATTCTTGAGCAGCTGTGCATCAGTCAAATACTACGCAGAACTGTTGAATTACATCGACCTCCCGTGTCTTGACCTCCACGGGAAGCAGAAGCAGGAGAAGCGCACGAGGACCTTCTTCGAATTCTCGAACGCACAGCGTGGCACACTTATCTGCACTGATGTAGCCGCTCGTGGCTTAGATGTGAGCTTTGGAAGCCGTTAAATCCTTTGATTGTTTCCTAACTAACCGCCTCTCAGATCCCTGCTGTCGATTGGATCATCCAATTCGATCCACCTGATGACCCTCGCGATTATATCCACCGCGTTGGTCGAACAGCGCGTGGTGCCAACTCCAAGGGGCGCAGTCTCCTCTTCTTGCAACCCAATGAGGTTTCGTTCTTATCACACTTAAAGCAGGCCCGGGTGCCTCTTGTTGAATACCAGTTTCCAGCGAAGAAGGTTCTCAATGTTCAGTCCCAGCTTGAAAAGCTCATCTCGCAGAATTACTACCTCAACAAGAGCGCCAAGGAAGGATACCGGAGCTATCTCCATGCCTATGCGAGTCACAGTCTGCGTACTGTATTCGACGTCCATTCACTGGACTTGGCGAAGGTGGCCAAGAGCTTTGGATTCACCACTCCACCGCGCATTGATTTGACGCTGGGCGCGAGCATGTCTAGAGACAAACAGGTCCAGGGAAGAAGGTCGTATGGCACTCAACCGAGACAGGGCCAGAGGTTCAACAGGCGATGAATAGGAGGGAAGAAGCGCACTCTCATGCCGCCATGCATTCGCATTCTTAATGATATACCACCGTTATTCATGCGTCTGGGAATTTTGGGGAGCCAAAGTTGCCGTACTGTAAAGTAGAATCTAATTAAGCAATAGCTCCGGTGCTGTCCAAGTGCCCAAGGCGGATTCAGGAGAGATCTGTTCTTACCTTCGCACACGTCGGCTGTTTGCACGATTCCCCACTTTTGACATGTGTACTTGGTAGGCTAAAAGGCCATCCCAGGGTATATCATGGCTTGGTTCGTAAAATATCTGACTCAATTATATTACTTCACTGGGGGCTAAGTACAGTGATTTTATAAAGACGCGATAGTTATCTATGTTCACTTGCGGGCGGTATTAATGGTTGAGGCAGCGAGTGGGCCCCCTTAAATATTGTGTAGCTGATGCTTTAGTGGGCCAATCTTTGAATTGGGGGTGCTAACGGCTTAATGGGGTTCTTCGCTTAGGCGGTTTCTCCTCGCACGACGGGTTCGGCGAGGCAAGCTGCGCTGAAACTATTTCAACGGGAGTGCTGCTCGAGGGACCTCGGAATCACTCACTTTTCGCCTATTGGACTGCTCTTGCCTCGAAGTCACCCTATGCTCGAGGGATGGTCTCGCCGAAAATCGACAATCAGCAACGCTGTGGTAGTTTAGTCCTGCTGATTGGCAGAGTCCCATATGCTACTTATTAGAATGAGTGTGAACTCCCCAGCGTTCTCCTGGCCTCGAAACGAAGCAGACCAGTGGCTTCGCAGAGTCTTGTGCTGATACTACCTACCACTATTGCGTCAAAGGTGTTCGTGGAGTTCAAGAGCATTTTGAATAAGTATGAACAGCTATTGCATGATGCGTAAGGCAGTGACCAAGGGATAATATGAGAGGCTTGCCCGATGCGGCGATTACATCGACGTTCAACT
The DNA here is from genome assembly GCA_004154915.1 of Monosporascus ibericus. NCBI lineage: Eukaryota > Fungi > Ascomycota > Sordariomycetes > Xylariales > Monosporascus > Monosporascus ibericus. Next base: position 105,262 of record QJNU01001574.1, read on the forward strand.
ATCTCCAGTAGCTGGTATCGGTAAGAAAATACCCCGCCATATTGATCTACATTCATATTTCCAATGGAAGCCCCGCCCCCCACCAAACTCCCACCCCCGGGCACCCCACTGAAGCACATGTGGCGACTGGTTTGCAGGCCGAAGGAGTTGGTTACGATGAGTACCGCACGAGGGTGCTCTTCCCGCTCGAAGAGCTGGTGCACCTCCTGGGACGCGTTGGTGTCAACGAACGATGCCCAACTCGCCGGGCCCCGGCGGATGCCTTATTTGCCAAGGACGTTATGTGCTACCATGCCGCCGGCGGCTTCCGCCGTACCTAGCGGCACCATCTTGGTCATGACCGCTAGAATCTGGTATTGATAGGTACGTTATGTACACGGGGTGCAACATGCCTTGACCTCCTCGACAACTACTCTCGCCCGTTGGTGCATTTAGTACTTTTGGCCATCTTAGCAAACAGTTACCGTAAGCGGCGCCTTGTTGGTTGATAAAGATACGTTAGATAGGTAACTCGATTACATGCATGTGATGGAAATATAGTTATTGAGGACGATAATATCCGTTGGCCGCTCATCGTACGATTCTCGGTTGCATCGGGTAAGAGCAAAGATGAACTATGCCGTAGTGGTAACCCAGCGTTTCCTGCTACTGCTAACTACCTGGGCATATATGAATGTACTTCGTAGGTCGGAAGTAATTGAATTAACCTTAGCGGGCCGCTAGTTGCCGCATTTAGTTAGATCCACTAATATCGTCACCATCCGAGCGCCATTATGCCCAGTAGTTAACCCATCCTCCTCAACAGTATATCCAAACACTTTTTCGTTCTAAGAGGATCTTCTAACTTATTAAGATATGTTCCCGATAAAACGTATACCTTTGGCTTAGGCTTCGAGAAATTCCTAGCACTGCGGTAGATCAATGCAAGAGACAAAAGGTTTAGCCCACGGGCTCCACACATCAGTCCTCGTATACAGTAGAACATATATTTAAGTGTACGATTGAAGTATGCGATAACACACATCTGCCAGGATGCACGACATACCAAAGATGCGCTGATGGCGCCATTGCTATTTTCGTATATTCAGGCAAACGAGGCCACGAATGGGAATACAGTTCATCTGGGACAGATGCGGTTTGTCTCTCCAGAGCGGGGCTGCGAGCTGTGCAGGTAGGACGACTCGAGATTTGCTGGCACTAGTCCATTTGGAAGTCGATACCAGACTACTGGGACGTGGCCCGATTTCTAAGACACTAACCGAGACCCATGGCGACAAAGATCAACTCCACATTTGTCGAGATATCTGTAGCGTCGATTCAAAGGCCAACGAAATGGGGTCTGCGCCGTTCACTTGCGCGGCCGAGAGCCAAGGACCTGGCTTCTGGGGCGGTTCGTCGCTAATCTGCACTCAAGTGGGCAGCGGCGCGTTATTTGGCCATGACCACAAAAGCTTGATATGATAGATCTCTGCCCCCCCCCCCCCAGTGGGATTGTAGTATGGTAGGTAGATAGGGCGGTATTACCGGGGGTCTTCAAGTTGACTTTACCGCCGTTGCTGCTTGCTGGGGAGACTAGAGCCGAGGAACATCGTGACTTACGAGGCTGGGACTGGCAAAAGCACACGTGTTAGAGGTACACTCATTGTCCTCTTGCAGACTTTTTGAAGGATGGGGTGGGGATCGCAACGCACTGCCTGATTGCTCAATCGATAAGAACAAATTCTACGATTCGGCTTGGGGTCTTGGGCCCGTAACGACATATTTCACCGATCGTTGCGGGGCCAGAGGCGTTCCTCCTGGCCCGTAACAACATTGCTCTGATGTATAGGCGTGTTTTCGTATGCATGATACGTGGTCACGGTTCAGAAAGATGTCAGTCACCTGATACATTGGAGGAAACGGATGGCTGTGCTGTGCGCTGCTGCGCTGTATCATAACAGATGAACACAGCTCCGCAACGGGAACTTAAGCGGGCATGTTGAGCGTCTCTCTAAACTGGACTTGCTATCAGGGACGAAACATCAGTGTATATCCAACAGCGAGGTCAGTTACCGAAATGAGAGTGCTCCGCCACATTCCGATGCGCAGAAGTTTTTGACGCGCATCGGGTATGTAAGTGACTGCCACGTTTGCGCGGAGTAGCAAGGCTTTACCGTAACTTCTTCCTCGTAACCTTGGTCTCTGAGAGAGGGATCGGTGCTGGGCTGGTGACAATAAGACATCAGTAGATGATTACACGGGCGTCCCTGGTTTGGTGCCGAACTTAGCGGGATCAATTCCTTTGATCAGCCAACTGTATAAGGGACGAAGAGCAGTGAACTTTGTAATCCAGTAGATAGGTCTGAACGTAGTAGCGCGCTGGTTTTATGTAGTGTGAACCTGGCTGGTTGACTTAAGAAAAAGGGCCTTAATTGACTTGAATTGGGCCTCGCCGAGGTCCCGTTATATTCAAAGTCAAGAACTCCCCATATTCGAAATTCTCCATCCTCTCTCCTCCCGAACAATTGCATTTTTAACTCGACTCACTGTCTCCTTCATTAGATCGTTGCGTCTCTTCATCTAACCCCGCCCGGGGGTTCTTCCTTAATGTAAGTCCACCGGATAGGGTACCACCCTTATAGAAGTTGCCAAGAACCTCGCAAGCTACAGGTAGAGTAGGTTAGGGCTAAGTACCTGCTAACGTACTCTAATATCATCAGTACAGGAAGCCCGTTATAGCCTTAAAGCCACAAAAGCCCAGCCCCTACGACAAGCCCCCTAATACAAACCTACCTATCATAATCGTCAAGCTCAAAGGCCCTTGGGATGGTGTGATTGGCCGGTTTAGCACTGGATAACCTAGTCACGGCGCCGATGGACGAAACCAGGCGATTGCGCTCCCACAGGGAGCCAGCAGGTGGTTTTCCTGTTAACCGGCCCGACATTGACTATGTGCTATCCAGAGCCGAGAATCTCATTGATGCCACTACCGGCGAACCGCCCAGCGACAACATTGCGATAGGTAGAAATGCTTTTTCATCCCTTATATCCACCCCCGGTCACTATTCTCAGCCTGAATTTCATCTAGCACTCACTGAAGATGGAGCCGGGGCTGGGTCAACTCCATTCACAGCGGCTCTGCAGGCAGATACCTTCAGACTTTCCCCCGCTTGGCAAGGTGATGATGATCTTATGGCTTCTGGATCGTGGGCTGGTGCTGCCGAAATAATGTATACTTCTCCTAGTTATGGCGGGGAGCAAGCTTCATCCGTCGTTAGGGGGTTTAGCAGCAGTGAGGAGGCATCTATGGGCTACCATTACAGCAATCCCGATGGAGATGCCTACACTCAATTCTCAGTTGACTACGGCTCTCTGGGGAACGGGGGGCTCATTACCGGGGTGGAATTTGACTATCTCGACAACAATAATCGGCCCATGCATTTGGCTGGCCATAACTACGGCTGGGGATCCGGGGACCAGTCAAACATACCTAATACTCCAGGACCTGACTCGGCCTTTATCAATGGCGCACACGGGTCGAGCGCTTCTCCTACGGAGGTTAGTACCACAATTACCCCGGTCACCCCAAGCACCAACCCGGGCGAGGCCAGACCGCCCGGCCGCCGCGGCAAAACCTCCCACAGACCCAGATGTGACCTCTGTGACAAAGACTTCTTTTCACCAAAAGATCTTAAGCGCCACAACCTCACAACGAAGAAGCATTCGCAGAAAAACCACGAACATTTACAAGTGCCTTGTCCCGAATATACTTGTCGTTGCGGCTTCACTCAACCTCGCAAGGATAACCACCAGAGGCACCTGAGGACGTGCAAGCTCAAGGTCAAAACTCACCCCGGTTACATCTGCAGTTGTGGCCGTGAGGACCGTGACAAGGGCGGACATAAACAGCACATTTCAATGTGCGGCAAAAAGTCGCCCGGACGTCCTAGAAATCCTGCTGCGGGTGCTTCTCAGCACAAGTAGCCGAGAGGAAGAGAGTTACGGCGCGGTGGATTTGAGATAGGGGTTTTTGGGCGTCCTCGTTGTTATGTTCTTGCTTTCTGTCTTCTGGTTTTCCATGAGCCATCTGTGGAGGGCTAGCTTTCTTTCTCTCTGGCTCGGTTTTTTTCCCCCTAGGTGGTTTCGTTTTCGATCCAGCCACAAGGTGACTTTGATATCTGTCTCGTACAGAGTCGATCTCATGTTGTGAATGCAGAGAAGTTAGATCAAAGTACTTTCCTATGCCCAGAACAGAATAAAACCAGAAGGCATCCTAAGCAAAAACATAGCAAACTGGCAGAGTGTCTTCGATGCGGCTCTGCGACCTGCGACGATTTTATTACTCCTGCAACCAGAAGATCCGGAAAGTCTGGCACGTAAACACGCGATAGGTTAGCCGTCGAAATGGGCCTCAATTCTCGGTTGTATGCAGCCAGCATGCGTACTGCCTAGACATTGTCCTAGAATTTTTGGAGAAAATGGGCCTCAAGCTCTTCAGGAACACCTGGCCAGACAGAGCCTGAAGTCTAAAAGAAGGAATGGGCCTCAATCTCCCCTCCTCCAGTCGGACAGAAGCGAGGCCGTTGTCAGAAATGGGCCTCACTCTATTATTAGGCCTCGCCTCTGCTGTTTCTGATTAGCTCAAAATTGGCCTCACATATCACGCCCCCAAACGGAGCACAGGTTCTTATTGGGGGCTTCCGAGCCGTGCCGCCGCCTCTCGTCATAGCTTCGGATATTGGGATTATCGCCGACCATCATCAGGGATGTGTCAGTCACCGTGCCAACTAAATGAGCAAGTTCCTGCAGAAAGTGAGGCCCATTCTCTAATAATGGTATTACAAACTCTACAAATTAGGCACATGCAATCTACTACGGCTCAATCCTAGGTTCATATTGCATTCCATACCGCGAGGCAACAGGACTCATCGAGCCGAGTTAACGAGGCCGGGGCAAAGGTCTGATCACAGCCGAGAGGGTTGCCGTTAATCACGATGGGAGTTGTGTATAAAAGGATCATTCGATCCTAGGCTCATAGATTGTATCGTACGACAATCAGACTCTGGTCAAAGACTATCAAGTATGAAGCCCCCCCAGCGAGACCTACCATGAGCTGAGTCCGAGCCTCTGTCGCCCGCCCAAGAGCGTCTCGAGGACACACCGTGTAGAATACCATTCGAGCGTCAACCACCAAGTTGCTTTTCAACCCGATTTAAGTCCAGGCACAATGGCCTCAAGCGAGCAAAGCCAGTGAGCGTTGCCCTTGCGTGCGCAATACTTAACACTAATGGGCATGAGTGTGAACTATCGAGACTACCCCAGCGGAGAAGACCGCAGAGCACAGCAGAAGTTCCAACGAAACAAAGGCCGTTCCAGTGACGTTAAGTCCATGAGTCTCCCATACGAGAACTATATTGGTGCCGTACTCAATCGGAAATACCGCATTACTCTCCTATGTACCAACAAGGACCATCTGGACATTTACTCGGTAACGAGCTGGGATGGCGAGTCTTTCGAGGCCCAAGCCTTCAATCTGTCTCGGCATCCGGACAAGCTGTACTCGTCACGAAAGCGCCGCGTGAAGAGGCTGAAGCAATCGGGCAACTGCACAGACGACTTCGAGCAAGGTCATTCGAGATATCTAATCTCGCCAGCACCCCCTCAACAGAAGCCGCGCGGCCAGGGGCTCAAGCAACCCCCGAAGCCGAAACGGAATGATTCCTCGGAACCCCAGTTTCCGGGCCTCGGGCCATCCGGTGAGTGCGCAATCTCTCGAGTCATGGACGGCGTGAAGCCCAACTCGAGACCTAGGACGTACGCCGAAGCTGCTTCCTGGTCCTCAGCCATGAAAAGGCCGGCTCATTGCGCTCCGCGGAGTACGAGTATTGACGGTCTTTCCACCAGCCAGAAGGGGGCCAGGCAGCGAGAGCGGCGCCGAAAAAGGAGAGAAGAAAGGCGGCAAAAAGCAGTGCATCTGAATGGGCAGTGTTCTTCTGGGCGCTGAGCTCTTCGCTAGCTACTACTCCTGGAATCCTCTCGTTGCGGCCTCCTGACAAACCAATACGGGGGTTCTGCTTCAGCTGGGAGCACCTTCGGACAAATGCGCGCCCGAGCGGATGAATGTTTAATCCTTGTGATAGCTTCAGATCAACATGAATGTTGAGGTTCGCTTTCGTTTCAATTCTGCACATGGCTCGAACTCGTCCTATTAATCCATGCCCTACGGGGTGCTGAGGTTGCGGTGCGATGGTATCCTATCTCTTTAGGCTTCCCATCCACAGCACTCCGTCTTAAATGGATATTTAGCCTATTAAGTAGTCAGCTGGGACTGGTGTTCATAGAAGATTGAATACATTTTCTCAGTGTTACCTAGATATCGGATCTTTCCTCTGCTGTGTGTGAGGCTACCATAGGAAACCATAAGGGGAATGTCTCTTAGAATAGAGGTAAACCCGCCCCACATATTCCATGCATATATAGATGTATAGTCGCCCATGCCTCATGGCTAGGACACTTAGTATGGGATCCAACGGTATTCGCCTTATCTTTAAAAATGTTGGTATGTACTGAGAATGCATAAATCGTTCACTCTGAATGCTGCCAGGACTTGTTAGGAAGACACCGACACCGCATTCCGACAACAAGCATACGGGAAACTATATTCATTTTCCGAGTCAGTGTCTCTCCGTATATTGAGACGGATATGCCCAGTCGCAGCACGTACTGTCTGTCCGCCAAGGAAAAGAATGGGAGTCGTCCGATTAGAATGCTATCCCGTCATACGTAGGACTAGACCTGTCCCACCATACTTAGGCAAAGACCACCCGTAACTAGTCTCCTTGAATTGCGAAAAGCTTACTAGCTCAGTAATCAACTGTAAGCAGTATCCCACCTCGGCTGTAATCTTTGATTTGCCGTACCCTGGGCATCCTGGTCGTGTTTCCAGTGTTCTGACCTTCGACACACGGTTTCGAGATCTTGCAGGCGATAGATATGGAAGGCCACCTATTGCGAGAGTTCCGAATCAAGCGTCTGGTTCTTGGACGACGGAGCCTACTGATAATATCTTGATGTACTGCAGTGAAAAATGGCGACCTTGAGGCAGAAGAGCAATGGGGTCGCCAGTGGAAGTGAAGGCGACCAGCATTCTGGTTTTCAAGTAATATTCACGCTCCCATTACCACTCTGATACGTTCTTCAAAGGGAATGTGTTGCATATAATTCTGCTCAATGAATAACGTCAGTTCTTCAAGACAGGCTAGTAGGAGTGAGATTGTGGAGTCATGGGCGTAGCGCGGCATATATATTAGAGGCCAGAAGATCATACTTGCGAGGATGCCTAGTAAGCAATCCCTCTTAGCATAGAACGAAGAGTTAGATCCTCCCAAGCTCCTTCGTAAGCGCAGAAGCTCGACGAGATTCGCCATAGTGACAGCAGACGCAGCAAGGGATCCAAGACCCGCTGATACCTCAAGTACTGTCGTGGCCTTGTAATTGATTTCAGCGGTAGATCGACAGCTTGAGCTTGTTACTTCAACCGGGTCCCATAGTATCAAAATCGGTGCCTGGCAGCCGTCAGTAAAGAGCGTACTATATGTAGTCGTTAAGAGCGTATCAACGTACCAGAGTGGTGGTGGTAATGAAGCTGACGGCAATGGCAAGTCCAAACCGGTGATTAGGATTGCCAAGTGGCCATCGTTGAAGAGCAATCGGACGGAACGTAAAGCGGCATACATGAGATATGCAATAAGACAGGCTCGAGACGGCCCAGAATTTCTGGTACATTCATAGAGAGGGTTTCCACTTTCTAGAGGAGTACGAGCAGATACAGTCTCAAGTGGTATTTTTTCTCCACCTGCCTGGGTCCGTTCATGCTGGGCCGGGGTAGTAATTGTCCTGAAGAGACTTCCCCTGGAATCCATGAATGCTAGTGGCTTTTGTATGTCGGAGACTAAAACAGCGTTCTATGACAGCAGCATAGGTTAGAGTTCTAGTTGACGCACTTTGTAACGTTTCTCTGAATATGTATTTGACTTCACATTCGAAAGATTGGACGCGGTTGGGAAAGACCTCTTGTCGTTTGGCTTGGTTTCACCTTAAGCCCTAATATACGCTTATAAGAAGTTCCTTTTGAGGTCCATGACAGAAACTTAACGATGCTTTAATCCTTTAGGAAGTCAATGGACAGTTGATGAGGTTACCCTGTAGGGAGTGATGAGGTTACCCTGGATGAATTAGTATGTAGAAATGTGTAGGGTAGGCTCAAAGAGGAACAAGTAAATTCTCAGCAGGTGTCGCAGCAGAAGTGAGGTGGAAGCAGGAGGAGGCAGAATAGTATTCAGTAGTCTGTATGTCTAGATAGCTAGCTACACGGAGGACCTAGTTAGAAGTTATAGGTATATTTATATTCGTCAGGACCCGAGGATTCCAACGGTGTTGAGTATAACGTCATAGCTGTTAATACGAGCTTGGAAGGCTCTAGAAAAGATATATGACGTCTATAGTTGCGCATACGCTTACGCGTACAGATCTAGACCTTTCCAGGTCTCTCCATCCAATAAATCCTCTGTGTGTCACGAATTTGGCCAAATTGTGCCCTAGTCGGATTCGTACAACGCTAATTACAATATTCGATGGATCTATCGGAGCACAGCCTGCTTTCTATTGTCGAATTCCGGGGGGCGGTACTGCAGCAGGCGCTGAGGCTCCTAATAGTAACTTCAAACTTGAACTGATCTTGGCTCTGGAAGCCGTAAGCAAATGCAGTGTCCCATGTTTCAATGCTCACGCCGGCAGTATCACCGTGTGGCACCGTGGCACCTTATTTTTATAAAGATGGTTTCATGGAGCAACGGTGGCACAGCGTGGGAGCTGACCAAAGGAAGAAGTAGGCAGTTACATAGGTATATAAGCGCCGACATCTGCCATCTCAGGTAGTTATCCATCCTCCACAGCGGCGAATAATCCATTCTGTTAGGATCTCCAGTAGCAAATGAACTTATTCCCCGAATCCTGTTCTACTGGCGGTGCTCCTAACCAAACCACCTAGAGTCACCATGGCGCGAATAATTTCCCACCAAGGCAAGCGGCGGACAGGACATATCGATATTATTCTAGAGTCCCTATCGTGTTCAATAATGCTGGCTTGCCTGATCACCGGTCTTCCACGAGCTGGATTCTCCCTCAGCGGATCTACAATTATATTTAGGGGCCCTGCGAAAAGGTCTCCCCCCTTGATATACTGCTTCATCTCCTTCTCGATATAATATCAACCGTCGTTCTAACTTCTTCTAACTTTTTATGCAAGTCTAAGTTCGTCGCCCCGCTTAGAGATCGAGTACGCCCACGCCAACTACGTTCTCTAGAAACGTATATCAGTTGTACAGCAATTTTTTGCACCAAGATCTAGTTTGGCATCGGCCGGAGTCTTCAGCCTGGGTTATAGATCGTCCAATCGAAGTTGGCTATGGGGAATCCGTTAACCTTGGCAAATACTCAGATGCCTTTTCCTCCCCGTCTCTTTAAAATCTTAACGTAACTGCCAATAACGCCATAATATGGTACAACATTACGGCAAACGAGTCTCTCGTCGAATACAGGATACGTTCTCCAAGGACAAAGTATCGCGACATGGTGATCGTCGTGGATCCGGCGGCCGAGAACGAGAAGGGATGCTCGGATCGGAAGTCTTCTGTTTCAATCCAAATAAAGTTACCCTTCCAGATTTTTTTTGGGTTAACTGGTCCTACCAGATAAAGTTAACTCTTTCTGGTATCTCATTCGGTGTTCTGCAACGAAGAAACTCTTGGGTGTTCCCAAAAAGGAGTTATCCGGTTATAATACTTGCAGACTCGCTCTTGGCTTAAGCATCGGAGCACGTCATGCTGGATGCCCCTATACCGACTCAACCGAATTTGGAAGTGGCATCTCAACACCAGCCTATTGACATAGCGAACGACTTGGAGGATGAACTTCGGTACAGTGACAATTTGACAAGCTTGACGCCCAATACTCCCGAGCGGATCCTTTATCGCGTCAATGCAAGGTTAGCTTATCTAACGCCGTGCTGTTTACCGTGAGTATCTGCGTCTTTATTAGGCTCCTTTTATGCGTCGTCGTACTTCTCTTTTTGCCACATACTTCCTTGTCACCCCTGGAGATGCTATCGTACCCTTTATCTCTAAACCAGACTTCAAAACTATTGGGCTCAGCACCTTAGATCACTCCGATCGCCAGCCACTAGAGTACGGACACCGTAGACCATGACCGGTCATGGAGAAGATTATGCGTCTAGCACCCAGCTTTAAGTCTCGGGGATGGAAATGTCGAAATCATCGGTTCATGTCAACCGTTCGCAGAGTGGCATGGGCTCGTGCTTTCTCCTGCTTAATTGTGGTTTATTGTCAGTTAGCTTCGCTTTCGCCTGTGTTACCAACCGGCAACCCTTGTAAGCTCTCAGCTTCCTCGTTCTTTGGTCTCAGAATTAATTAGCAAATTGCATCTAATAGTTGTCTTCAGTGCTAGCTCCTTTGACAAGTCTGAAGGCAATCGTCAGCTATCGGGCGGTAACCTATGAGACGTACCTTGACACATTACACCTTGCCAACTCGCCGCAACTTCTTCTTTCATTTTGATACTTCTCGTTCAACTCCCTCTCTACGAGACTCCATGCAGAGCAGGAATAGCACTCGTTGTCTCTTTCAGACCGACCATTATGAGTGTAATGCCCAGGGTGCGGGCAAACCTCGAGCTACAGGCTCCAGCTACCATACAAATACGGCATTACTAACTGGATATCAGTGTTTCATTGCACTGGATCGTATTAAATATACTATTTTCCTTTGCGTAGTGGAGGCTGGCCAGTCAGAAACTCTATCTTGTGCTGGTTCTTCCAGCTAGCGACTCAGGTTATTGGGAAAGTAGGAATAAGAATGAAGGGAATAAGAATGAAATGGAGAGCTACTTTAACGTAGCACAGGGCTCTTTGGTCGCGGTTGGCTTCTCCGCAGCTCCGATACTGACCCTTTTCATCGTGGGCTTCATTTTAGTACCGTTGCCGATACTATTGAGTCTACGAATGGTGCCGGCATCATGATATACGGCGGAACGAATTCGCTGGTTTTGTCTACGGCATGTCACCTATGTCGGAATGCAACCATATATAGTTAAATAAACTCGAACTAACAACGGTTAGAGCGCCCACCTTTTGAGTCCAACAACTTAAGTATCCTCGAATACTCGCATGGTATTTTCCAGAGACTTCGAAAAAAGTGATTCTCTTATAGAGTGGTTATAATGATAGCAATGATGATACTAACGAGAGTAGAGGACGTGTTGCTCGACGGACAAGCGAGACGATTGACAGACCCAACATCGTTGGGCGATGAAGACTGTGACCTGAAATTCAGAGGGTTGGCTCGGAGAAAGCGGCCACGGGGCGTTGCAAAGGCACCCTCTTATCTCCTCAACAAACTCGTGAGCGAGAACGGAGAAGAGGTCATGCATCTAGGCTTCGGGGACGAAGAGAGCTACATTGGCCTACCGGAAGACGGCAAATATGTTTGTAAGTCGGGTTTGGCTTCCACGAATCTGGAAAAGCTCAAAGCCGTTTTGAAAGAGTTGGAAGAAGCTGTACTGGGTCGTGGTGCAATATAGAGCGAGGCATAAAGAACCAGTAAATTGTGTTGAATGCCTAATAAACGAGATAAATCAGGGCCGGCAGTTACATTCTCAGGAACTGGCACCCTTCTTTTCACTCTAGTGTTGCGCATCTGTTCCCACCAGAAAGGTCCTGACTAGATGGTGTTCAGCCTCATACAGTACCTACCCTAGTTCTACCAACAGGCTGTTCCTAAACGCGGAATTTCTCGCAGTCTGAACGAGATAATCTGTCAAATGTGAAAGAAAGTAAAAATAGTACGCTTGTGAGAAGGAATAGACGTCTATTCTGACCGTTATCCTGCTACTAGAAGGACTCTAATCATGATTACGCCCACTTTTAAACCCCTGCGAGCGCGGAGCTGTTGAGGCTGTCTCTTCTCATAAAGACAACTTATATCACAGGTTTATTTCCAAGATTGTTGAGGTGATTGGCGAAAGCTATGGGGCACACCATAACGAAAGCTTCCCCTACTGAGTCACAATCGCATATGTAATAGCCAGGCTATATAATATAGCCCCCAGGTCCTCCGCAGCTGACTTCAGCTGGACTGTATATAGCACTAATTAGTTACTTGTGGCCGTATATGTAGTAAGAAAGGGGGTATTACAGTTGGGTGACGAACTATCCTAAGAACATGGGAGCTCAGGCCTCCTTATATAGACACATCACCACACTCTATGGCCATCCCATATGTGCAACTTGACCCTGTACCTGTGTTTGGATTAAGTGTTGCCTGTTGCTCTCGGCCCTAAGCATGGATTAGACCCTCCTAGGATTTCAGACGCTAAATAACTAGGTCCACAAGGGCGTTCTAGAATACATCCACTATAGCCTTTGATACTTATCTGCCCCCTGAGCCTTCGTAACTTCCGTCGACTACCAGCAGTATCCGCCGTCGCTGTCTTCCGGGTCATCCTGGCGGTGACCCCCCGCGCCCGCGTCCGCGCCCTTATAGGTCCGCCAGCCCAACCTCCTGACGTTGAAGTCTGTCATATTCATCTGGCTCATCTGTGCCTCGCGGACCTCTGTACACACCTTGCACTCCTCCCCGCGGAACTCTTCTTCGCTGCGTCGCACTCCCTGCCAGTACGTTAACGGCCCGTGGAAAAAGCCAAGGCCCCTGCCCAATATTGTTCCTTGGTAAAAGGAGTAGATAGGAGAAACGGATGTTAGATGAAGGAGTACCCTAGCATTGTGTGATGGGATCTCGGCTTCTTAGAAGATGGAAGGGGTGAGAGGGGCGCTGCCCATAAGGCACAGATATATCCGCGTAAGGGGGGGTTTCTAAACATACCATCGAGCAATGGCCGAATACTCCCTTACGCCGACCTTCCCGGCACCACTGCTGACTTGTGCGCTCCCACAGCTGCTGGCCGCAGGTTGGGCAGATGGAAAGGGTCTTGACATTGCGACACATGACTAGGCTGGCTAGGGAATGAGAAACCGTTGTAGACTATTCCACCAAGGCCGTAGTCAGCTTGCACCGCTTGGGGCCGATGCGCAAAATGCGAACCCATCATATGTCGGGCGTACCTTGCACGAACTCGTAAGGGGCGGTTTCCCCGACCACCGGCGAGAGCGATAATATGTAGAAAGGGGGCTGAATTATCCGTTCCGAAGTGACCTAACACGAGATATGCCGAGCTCTGTGGGAGGGCGCGAGAGGTTCCAACAACGCGACTAAGTTTCGACGGGTGTAAGGAGCTAGCGCCCTGTCCACATCCGAAACAAATCCCAGAGGCAGCTGATAGTCGACTATCTTATATCCAGCTACCATAACGATTTCCTTGCCCGCAAATACCATTCAAGTTTCTGCTACCCCTCTCAAATCTGATCGATGCATTTCGCCGTTACCTCGCTCTACCCATCAGATATGCCTACATCCATTTTCGTACACGTACATGTGAAAAGGGGGATACAGAGTTTTCCACATCCAATCTTGTACGTAGCCGTCACACATATGCGATGTTGCGCATATTATCTGTTATAACCAGCATAAGCCTATGCGTAGCGGGAGGGGAGTACTTATGTGACTAACAGACGCTTCCTGAGTTCGGAAGAGAGAAGAGGCTTGGTCGCTGTTCCATGGCTGCACCTTTACTACCCCAGCACGAGAGGCATCACATCCCCACGTGCGACGCTTCACTTGCGGTAAACACAAGCTCGGCGACCGCAACCCCTCTTTCCCTCGCAACGATTCAGATACTCCCCCCGGCGAAGGTCACAATGAAGTAATCACAGGGGTATCCGAGATATGAGTGGTTCATCTACCATCCTTGTGGATTATGCAAAAGCGGCTGTCTGAGTCCGATGTAGCACAAGCCAGTACCGAACTATGGGCAGGGGGGATGATGGTGGTGGCTTTAGGTGTGGTGATCTGCTTGATCTGATAAAGAAAGGTTCACTGATCGATTCGTTATGTTCCTCAAATCGCCCACGTAGTATAAGAACCGTACATCACATGGGCTAGACCGCGGATTTAACGAGTATCTGTTTCCTCCATGGCCGCTTCGACACTGCATGAAGGGGTTAAAGACTTGATTTTATGTTTACAGGCACCGTGCATGAAACCTGGCTCGAGGAGGTAAGTCGCACACAGAATATGCACGACGTAGCGTGCCACTCTTCAGAGAATGTGTGCACCCGAAGGTGGGGCAAAAGTTGACGTGCGAGATCATTGCTACATATTGACAGCTGCGAGAAGAAGTGCCTCAGAGTTTGGGAGTGGACTTAGCATGTACTAATTAATCATCTCGCTGGATAGTGCGGACACCCAAGAATAGAAACCGGAGCGAACTATCATAATATCCTTGAGCTCTGCGACGGTAGCCAAACGGATGTACCACCCGACCTCACCCTCTGTACTCCTTACCGAAAAGATAACCAGGTATGGGATTAAACCGTTGGCACACAACGGCATTTCTTAAAGCCCTGGATTTGTATGTATTAGACTGCGAGCCTGGCTCTTACTTGGAATGGGGTCTGAATAGGGGTAGCTAGACGACCCACACTTCTGTTTGTATATGCCTGCGTAGACCCAATGTCTCTGAGCCTGTCGGGTTCTAACGGGTGCTAACTCCATCCTCGATATCCTGCCATACATTGCGCTTTCAGTAAACGGTCTCAAGCTCCCTGTTCAGCAACCCCGGGATGCTTTCAATTCCTTTGCAACCTCTCAACTTCTGCTTGGACCCCCTTGGTTTCATACCACCACGTCAGAACCACTACGTCTCAGCCCCTATTTGGAGAATAGCTGCTTACCTGAGACAACTAGTAATAATGAAGTGATGGGTCTTATTATGGTGTTCCAGCTAACCAGCCTGAAACCCCTAATCCCTCGTGGCCAGACCCGCCCAAAGGCATATATCATGAACTATAGCATCCAAAGAGAAATACCCAAGAGCCTATTATCACGCCCAATGCTACAAAAACGCTCCCTATAAAGCTGCATTCTCCGTTCCAATCAAACCATCTCCCATGAAGACCCAAACATAAGCAGTTGGGTTTATCAAGCTAAAGCGCCAGATGGGGTCCCTAAATGGGAAAGGACGGAGGCTCAGGTGAGAAGAACAGTGCCGCCTAGTATCTTTACCACATGTTACTACAGGAGCTATCTTCCTTATAATGCTACGAGTTCCGAAAGCCAAGTAAGCGTTAGAAAGATGCCACGGCATATCACAGAGCCAATCTAGATCCGGACCCCTCGGTCAACATCGAGATGATTCTAATCTAGAGAACTTGGCGCTGATATAAAGAGGTAGTAGAACACTCGTCTAGTAGGCACCCGCGACATAATACCTGTCCCTTACGATATAGAATGCGTTGCAGCAAGTTAATCTTCGCTTATTATTCTCTCTATTCGCAAATACGGACAAGCCCCATTTGCCGCACTATGCCATCCCGCCGCACATTGCATCCAAGGTCTAGACAACGATGGGAAACATAAAACGCCGCCGGCCTGTACCTGGGAAAGAACCCTCGAATATTTAAACACGGTGGATATGACGGTACGCAAAGACAGGTATACATGCATCCAACCGAGCAGGCATATAACCCATGGCTTGGTAAAATACGGACTATTGCGTGTCACCTGAAAATATCAGGGGTAGTTAGTTCGGTTTCCTACCGAAACCAGTGCAAGCTGTCTACTGTCCCGCTTGATAGCTCGTTCAGAACCCTCAATTACCAGAAAGAACACCATCCTATGTAGTGCTGGCAGAGGTTCTCGAGCTTCGTGGCCTCGATGATGAGTTTATTGACCTGGGCTACCACCTCGAGCTCCTCGTGCGGCTTGAAGTCGCGGCCCGTGAGTTTCTGGTTGACGCGGTCGAGGACCTCGACGGCGCGCGAGTTCTGTATCTCGGCCACCTCGCCGTTGACGCCACCGCCTTCCGCGTGGCCGGGACCAGCCCCGTTGGCGGCGCTCGAGTTGGTGCGCGCTCGGGCCCGCGCGTTATTATTGGGCTGGCCTCCGAGCTGCTGCTGCTGGTGCTGCGCCGCCGTTTCGGCCGCCGCCTGCTGAGTCGCGAAGTACGCGGACGGCAGCTGGTCGGACTCGAGAATGCTGGGGCGCCGGGCGCGAGCCGCGGCGCTGACGAGCGCCGCCTCGCGGTCGGACTGGAAGTTCGGCCCGACTGGTGACGCCGCATTGGTGAGACGCCAAGTTAGGAGCGGGTCGTGGATGAACTGCGGGGATGTTGTGTTAGCATGTGCGCACGACATAGATGAGACGACAAAAGAAAACCGAGAAGGGAACCTACAGCTTCCAGAACGGCCATTACGCTCTCCTTATTCTCACGAAGCACACGCATGACATGCTCGCACGTGATGCGGAAGCTACCCTCTATGTTGCTGACCTCCATTGCGTACGTCAACATTCTTGTGAGACGGAACGGCACCCGCTCCGGGTACTTGTCGCGCTTCATGGCGACCTCGAAGCAGTCACCAAAATCGATATGGATGATCTTGCCGGTGATGCGGTCCAACATCAAGTTGCTCGGATGCCTGTCACCAAGACCTAGAATGTAGCCGACCATGCTCATGACACCCAAACTGCGCGTATAGTTTGTGCGCCGTTCCAGCCATGCTTCGGAACTCTTGCTCTTGAGCCAGAGGACACGGTATAGATCCTGGCCCGTCGTGTTGTCCAGTGCATAGCCGAAGACCTCAACCTTCTGCATGAGGGTGAGATTATCGTAGTCCGGAGCCATCTGCAACATGATGCGGTGCTCAATGTTGAGCAAAATTTTGCGACTTTCGCGATATTCGCGGATGAGTACGTGCAACGTATCACTGTTCGGCACCCACCCGAGGAGACCCGAGTTCTGAGATAGGGGAATTGCCGGGTAGCGTTGAATATTGAGGTGGCGCTTGTAACACTCCGAATCATTGGCGAGGAGAGTGTTGCACAGACCGAACAGCTGCATGACACGCTCGTCTTGGCGGATATCCTCATGGCCCTTTAGTAAGAAGGCGTACGAAATGCCGTCGCTGCCATTTATGCTCAACTTCCTGGGACGCTGTTTCGAATTGATCACGCTAAACGTCGAGTCGAAAGACATAATCCGTACGATCGGCGCACCGCTGCGGTACGTACCGGGCACGGCAAGATCGAGATTCTTGGCCGCAAGTAGTTTAGGAGAGCAGTAGGCAAGCTCGAGTGATGTCATCTGTGGTAATTGTCTTCCTATCCTACGGAAGACCTGGTAATACAGATCCCATGCTTGGTTGAGATCACTCACGTCGCGGCTGGTTTCGTACTGTCGACACCATTCACGTGCCTCTGTGAGATCGCGACCGAACGTCTGTGCGAAACTTATCTCGCGGAGCGTCTCGGGCCCTCGCTCGAGCTGCTCGTGCAGTGGTCCTAGGGTAGCAAACATGCCCTCGATGTTGTGATCTCCGAAGTAAAGTCGGGAAGCTTCTTCGAGGCCTTCGTGCCACTGCTCATGCCATAGAACTGCAACACGGATAAGCTCGTGACTGACGGTATCTGCTTGTTCGACTAGCTTCGCGCTGTGTGCTCGCATGCTGTCCATGATGAGCGCAGCCGACTTGGACCTCCTAGAACTCTGTGCAGACTTCATCGCAACTGTAAGCGGATACACCAGAGCCTGGGGATGATTGCGTCCAACGTCGGCAAGAAGATTGTGAATTGACTGTCGTACTCGAGTGTTGGGCTGGTTGATACGTGCGATGAGCTGAGGGATCACCTCGAGCCAGGTATCGACGCTGACGGTTCCGAAGCCCTGAGTAACGGCAGAATTGACTTCGCCACTACCGCCATGCGTGAACCACAATGTGAGGAGACGAAGAGTATCCTGAAGCGAGCTACCAGACGATAAGGCGATAGACTTGAAGAAGCCTTGGACAGCCGGGACAACATGGTCCACGACGATCGCAGGGTCTGGCTTTGGAACGCCCCTTTCGGTGGGAGATACCAATGCCTGTACGATTTCGAAGTTTGCTAGAGCCCAGGCATGCCAAGCCTTGTACCACTTGGGATTGTACTTAGTCGCTTGCGAGTAGGACGTCAGTATATCCTGAATACTAGGGTTGGTCCAGTCGTTCTTATTGAGGGCTACCTGCCACTCTCCCTGTCTGAGGTAGCACTTCGCAAGAAGCACCGTCTGTTCTTGTAGAGCCTTGTGGGCTCTATGATTCGTGAACTCGGCCTCCGCCCCGCTCTGGTAGCCGTAGTCACCCATTGCGTTCGCGCCGTTGGGGACAGCCTGCAGGTGGGCTCTGGCAACCTCGAGACTGTGAGCCGTATCATTGGTGAACTTGCGCAGGCAGTACAAGGTTTTCTCAGGATGACCAGTCTGTCGCAAGTTCGCTTGCTGGCCGTATTCCCAATAAAACTTCAATACGGCATATACAACCTGAGGAGGGATTCTCGTCGGTCCTCTCTGTGGCTGCTGGACATCGTTCCAATAGGGTATAATCGTCTCGAGTGGATGATCGGTGCCGATGAGTTGCTTGAAAGACTTCTCGGCAAGACCCATCCTGCCGGACTTGCGACACAGGTTGGCAAACTTGATCCACATGTACATGTTCTCACTAGGAGCGATCACCAATCCCCGGAGTCTTAACATGCGCTGCCAGACCTCGACGTTTCGCTGGCAACCCTTCAAGCGGTCTTCCCATGTGCGTCGCATCGTAGCCTTCTTCTTTTCGTCGGCTTGCTTGTAGACGATGATTTCCTCAAGCTCTGCAAGCATCTGAACGCGGACGATGACCTGGTAGGCGCGGTTGTAAGACTCGCTGACAAGGGCGCTAAGCTCAGTGTCTAAACCTTCCCGAGTCTGCTGTATACAAGCTGCTGCCTCGCGAAATTGGTTACGATGTAGCGATAGCATCGCCCCAAAGAAAGACCGATCCGGAGAGTACCGTTTCATCGACTGCAGGTAAATGTCCATAGAGTCCCACTTGCCCAAGCCCCAAGCCGCAGCGGTCGCGAGGGGCGCAATTCGCCGCTGAATCTCAGGGGCCGAGTTAGCCCAGGTGTTACCTGCGAGGCTGGCAAGGGCATCCCATTCACCAAGTGCGTGCAGACAGCGCATCTTGCCCATAACGATGTCGATGGGAACGGCCTGGTCGGGTGGAACCTCTTTCTCTCTCTTATCGTAGAATTGCAAAGCTTCTTCCCAACGCTCCAGTTTCTCAAACCAGGTCTCTCGCAACTGGATGCCCTCCTTATACAGCTGTGCCTTACGGAGGATGCCAATAGCAGCGTCGTATTGCTGGAGCTGATTGTTAATAGTAATCAGGGCCTCGACTGCCGGGCCGCTCTGGTCTTGCAGGAACTCCAGCTCCTTGTAATGGAGTGCCTTGGCGTACGCATGACATCGGGCCGCTTCCCTACCTAGGACCCTGATATCAATAGGCAACGCCTTATCATCGTGTTCCATGAATTCTGCAAGGTTGAGGAGAAGCCCAAGCAAATCCGGCGGTACGTTCTCAGATCGAATGGCATTCTCAATGTTCTGAATCAGCTCATCCTGAAATTGCTCATAAAGCTCGCTCCAACATGAGACAAAAGCCGAGTTGAACAGCTCACGGGCGAGGGGCAAGTAAACGCTGGCAAGAGCGGCGCATGCCCGGAGAGCGTGGTTTGGCGACTCGGTCAGCAAGGTGGTACTGAACCGGCGCAACCATTCCTGCCAATCTTCCTTCGTCGACTTGCCCCTGGCGTCCCAAGCGGCTTTTAGGTGTATAGCATTCATCTCCAGCTTCTTCGTGCTTAACTCGGCGAAAGATGGCTCGTCTGGCTGATCGATAAATCTCGTCTCGGAGCTGAGGTCTTGGGGCAGCACCTCTCCTTTCTGGAGCTTGCTCACGAGCAACTCATAATTCTGGTGCTGGATTTGATGTGCTTGGAGTACCTTATTGACGGTGCCCATGAAATGCAAGTAGTCTTTCCCTAGTTGCTGGATCAAAGCACAGAGGGTGTCAAGAGCTGCCACTCGCAAAGACGACTCTCCGCTAGCAAGGATCCTGGCGAGCGGGTGAATGATCTTGGACGCATAGTCGTTGAGGTTCACCTGACGCGAAATCTTGCCAATGGTTTCGATAGCCGACTTTCTGAGGAACGTTGGTTGACCCTGTTTTTCAAAGGTCCGTACAATCACAGGAACGATAAGGTGCATATACTCCTCCGAGCTTGGTCCGAAGACTAAGAAGGCGTGCAAGACCTTCTCTGACGGAATCCTCTTGGTGGAGGAATCTTTCTCCAGGATACCAAGCATCATCGGCAACAAGCCCGCGAGGTACATCTTGAACTCCCCCTCAAGAGATCGAGAGATAGCCTCTACCAACGACAGGATCGTGGATTGCAGTGACGGTGAGTGATCCCAATAATCTTGAAGAGCTTCAATGATTTCGGGCAGGTAATTCCGAATGTGTTGCCGGACGATACTCACTAGGGTAGCCAGCTGGTTGAAGTACGACTCCAGACGGTTCTGGTTTGTAGTATTCCTGATAACTGTTAGAAATGCCGGTATGATTCTGTCAAGAAACGGCACGCATTCGAGACCGAGGGTACGGAAGATGTTCATTATAGCTTCGATGACGCCCGCATGATGCTGCACTAATGACGGATCCTTGAGGATTTGAAGCAAGGCATTGATAACAACGGTAGGGTAGTACTCCTTGTTCGAAGGAGTGAGGCCTGTCATCATTAGTGAGATATCGGTCATGCGGTTTGCGTCGACGCGGCGCTTCAACTCGGGCGTGCGCTCTTCGACTTGCTGTTTGCCACACCTGTTAGCTGTCTTCTTTGGGAGATCGTCCAATTCAAAATAAAAATCAATAGACTCGTCGTCACTGTCAAAAGGGTCGCCCTTTCCAAGGCACCACGGACATCCAGCGTGGGGATGAGAAGAAAACTCGTAGACTGGGCGTGGTACCTGATGTCTGTATGGATCCAGAGCTCCCAAGATTCCCATCAATTTGATCGTCTCCTGTCTCAGCGGACCGCGTTGGGGCTCAGCCCGGATGATGTTCTGGAGGAGCTCAAGGAGCTGAGGATACTCGAGGTATGGATCGATAACATAGCCAGAGTTACTAGCCAACTGGCCGAGAGTGTGAAGTGCGGCTTCCCGTTTGGCGACCGAGCTCTGATCCTTCAGCGCTTCGATGATGAGCGGCATGAGCTTGTCTTTGTACGGCAGCATGTTTTCTCCGCCCACTGTCGCGAGTTCACCAATGGCCTTGAGGATGGTGGCAGCCACGGCCGGGTTCTGGTCACTGGCTTTGGGGAGAAGTACCGAGATCATGGGCTCGACGTAAGGCTTGATCAGCCCCTGCGCATTCTGAACAAGTAGGCTCAGCAGTTTGGCACTTTCCTCCTTGTTCCGTGCAACATCAGAGAACTCGAGCTCAGTAAGCATCTGTATCAGAGTTTTCCGCAACGAAGGGATGACGTAGGCTGGATTGTGCCGCGCCAGCCGGCCTATGATTGAGATGGCAACCTCTCGGATTGCAAACACCTCGTCATTGAGCGCAAAGAACAGAGTCCGAATATTCTCTGCCTTTGCAAGGTGAGGGTCAAACCGCTCGTCCAACGCCGCAAGGACGGTCCGCCGTATGTTGGGTTCCGGGTCCGACACGCCTACGGTTAGTAGCTTCTCGATGACGTCTCCAACTACCTGCAACGCATGATAACTTGTCTGATTGACGATGGGATCTCGCACATAGAGTTGGCAACATGTGAGGGCGGCCGCCTCGCGAATCTCCGGGTCATCGTCTTCGACATACTTGATCGCAACGTCGCGAACGAACTCGTTAAGGACATGACCTACGTTCAGTATTAGCCTATGGCTTGCAGTCTCGTTGTGAACAGGTAGCCTGGGGAGCGAGATATTGAGATGTCATATAAAGGAAGGATATGGACTGTGATTTACCTGAGAAGTCAAAGCTGCCTAACGTGTTCAGAGCAAGCTTCACTTCTGCTTTCCGATGCTCGTAGGCCTGTGGGTCCTTGGCGTCCTTGGGTATAACGGGGACAGCCGAAAGGGTGTTGGGAGTAGGAGCACCCAGGGGTCTGAACGGCTCGCCGCACAGGACCTTGCTGAGCATATCCAATAACCTTTCTTGTATGGTCGCCTTGACAGGCGGAATGTAGAAGGCCATATCGACCAAAGCTTGTGTCAGTTTTGGCGTCAGCTCACAAGCAAATATGGGGTCAAGTAGAGCCTCCATGTATTTGCTCAGAGTCTGTCCAACCGCAACGGCCAGCCTGCTGATACAGTCGAAGACGGGATCTACGGAGCCTCTTTTACGCGACTGGATGCTGAGGCCTTCCCGCACGTGAATCAAGACGCCGTCGAGGTAAGGAGCGATGGCGCTCTTAACCGAGTTGGCGATGTTTCCGATGGCTAGGAAAGCGTCATTACGCTCCTTGTCCTTCTTCAACATGTTCGAAAGATAGACCATGAATTTGTGAAGATAGGAGTGCGCGAAATCAGCAGGCGAATAGTTGGCCAGGTCGGGTATGAGCATAACCACCGTCTTGCGGATGGTGACGTCCCGATGATCCTTGTGACGAAAGACGATCTCGCAGGCCTCCTGGTAATGCTCTTGCATGTACATGCCGCCCTGTTCTAGGAGCTCCTTGAGCACCAGCAGCGATGCATGGATGCACTCAACTGTATTAGTCCTCAGACCGGCAAGCAACTCGTTGTACATCTTCGTCATCCAAGCCTGCTTCATCTCTTGGTCTCGTTCGCGGATGATGCGGAAACAGGCGCTAACTGTTTCTCCCGAAGTGACTCGGATGAGTTGTCGAGGGTCACGGAGACCAACCCATATCAAATCAAAGATGAGGCCAACGTAGGCATACATCAGGGTCGGAGCGTTTCGGGCCAGTTCTCGCAGGATGAGGACAGCACTATACCTCTTCTCCTCGAGTCTGTCCGACTGAAGCCACTCAAGGGCCGTCTTAACCTCGGACTCGACCAACTCTGATATTAGGGAGCCTCCGGGGCGACATAGCTTTCCCAGGGCTATGGCAGCAGCTTGCATGGGTACCAGGTCCCTCCCTCTAAGAATCGTCTTGAGGTTCGCGGTGAACCGGGTATATTTCGCGGTAACATCGACACCTTCGAAGTCAACTAGGGCGTCAAGGGCGTAGACACCGCCAAGGCGTTCGGAGGAATCGTTGCCATGTAGCATGAGCGTGGTAATCTTGTTATTTACCGAGTTGTAGAACACGTGGAACTGTTCGGCTTGGAAGTCTGCGAAACAAGCGTGTGAGTCAGCTACTCGTGAGCGGTCAAGGTTTCAAGAGTCGCCGTTCCATTGTAGTTTTAGACCCAGCGCGCATTATGGCGTCATATATAATAGGATATATGAGTCTATCGATAAATGAGGGGAACGGGCGCATACCTCTATAGCAGACGGCTACCAGATCTCTCAGCTGAGCTGCAGCGCGCTTTCTGACTTCATCTCCAGCCCTGTCACTCGTTCGAACCGACGTCAGCGCGTCCTCAAATGGGCAGGAATGAAACCTCAAGTTTCGCCCATAGCCATTCCGAGACGGGGGGTTTTCACCTAGACTTTAGATCCCTGGTGATGGAATCAAGGGCCTCCAGGGCCAGCTGCTGTTGTTGCGCCATGATGGGCGATGCTGTTGGATTATGCGAAGATAGGTGCGGATATGGAAGGCGGGGATAGTCGTCGCCGACAGCTTCCGCAGCCGCCTATTGTATAATGACCAGCATCAAGGACACCAGTAATAGGTGGACATGCAATACGGATTAGACTGCGATATGACCCAACGACAGACTAGTTGGTGGTGGCCGGCCGAACCAAATGGATATTGAATAGGGAATGGAATGTTTCGTGTTTCACCTCACCAGCTGACGTGACAGATAAGTTTTACTCAAGTGGATGTTGAAATTGTCCGGGGACGAAGGACAAAACAACGTTGTTCCCAAGAGCTAAGGCGACTTGAGTTGGCAAGCTGAGACGCTGCTTTGCTAACAAACCGAAGATTAGATTAGATGGTCGACATTCAATGTTGGCAATGATGCGCTTGCAAGCTCCAGTCCGGCGGTACGGGGTGCCTAGGTATCCCTTGTATCATACATAAGCTCACCGATCAGCCGACCAGCTAAGTAGAAATCTTAATTTAACACTATGCTTTGAGGTACATCTGGGGCTACCGATCAGCACCGTTGACATAACTCCACCGTGTGAATTTATAATCCAAGAAACCCGTTTCTCGACCCACTGTAGGTCTCTTTAGAGGGGCCAAGCTTTCTTATCTTATCAGGTCATGCGCGACGGTTCAAGCCGGTTCGGCTCTTACTTATTCTTATCCAATCTTTCATCTCCTGCATTCAACACCCCAATAGCGAACTTTACTTCCGTACAAAATTGCATTCAATATCCCAGTTGATACAGTCAATAGCTTCCGCCGTAACCAGTCCTCTTTCCTAGTCGTCTCCCTTCTCGAGAATACCTGCGCTCTACATCCCTCCCGTCCAATTCAGCGTAATCACAAAAAGCCAACTACCGCTACCGAGCCCGCTCTCCCACGCCACCGCGCCACCTCCATCGCAAGACATAACCATTCGCTTCCGCCCCAAAATGGGCAACGACGGCGGCTCGATTCCAAAGCGGCGGGAACTCGTAAAAGAAGCAGCACGCCTGCCGTCGGCATCGGAGCTCAAAGCAACGGCGCTCGAGTCTCTGACACACGCGTGGACGACATGTCCGCTATCCTCGGAAGCCATGGACGCCTCGACCTCGACGGTGTCAAACTGGCGGGGGCGGCTGTACAGTTACGAGGCGGTGCTGCAGTGCCTGGCGCCGTCGACCGACGCCCTCCCGGAGACGCAGGTAGACGAGTTCGCGCGCACGGGGATCCGGGGGCTCCGCGACATCGTGCGGCTGCGGTTCTGCGTGCGAAAGGACGAGGCGGGCCGCGAGTTCCGCGCCTGCCCCGTCAGCATGAAGGAGCTGGGCGCCGCGACCCGCGCCGCCTACGTCGTCCCCTGCGGCCACGTCTTCGCCGAGGTGGCCATGCGGGAGACGATCGCGGGCGGGGCCTCAGAGAAGGACAAGAATAAGGATAGAAATAGCGAGGACAATGGTGCGGGCAACGGTGCAGGCAAACAGCAGCAACAACTATGTCCCGAGTGCAGCGAGCCATTCCAGGAGCGCGACGTCATCCCCATACTGTCGACCGACGAGGCCGAGATCGACAGGCTGGCGCGGCGGATGGACGAGCTGAGAGCGCTTGGCCTGACCCACAGTCTGAAGAAGGACAACAAGAGCGGCGGTGGCAAGAAAAAGCGCAAGGCTGGCGAAGCGGCCAAGGACAAGGAGGAGGGCGCGAATGGGGAGGCCAGTGCTCGAAAAGCGGACAAGGAGAAGAACAGTAAAGACAAGAACGATATCTCGAGTCGCGTCAACAATACCATGACGGCGTCCCTGACGGCGAAGGTGCTGGCGGAGCAGGAAGAGCGGAATAAGCGGAGGAAGATGGTGGACGGATACAAACGGAGCGAGGCTGTGAGGTGATGGTGATAGGTCGGCACAGGCAATCAAGCCGGAAGATGGAGATGTACGATAGGCTCACGATACCACCACAAACTTTTGCTTCAGGCATAATATGAATCACATTATGCTTTTCGGATCTCATATACAAGTTTTAAATTTTGAGATGCAGTACCTAGGTCCATGCACAAGCTCCTAGTCTAGATCTAGATACCGCACGAGCAACACAACTCCCGTCTAGCCCCATAACATCACATCACAACTCGTCCTTCGCATCAGCAGCATGGCCCGGCTCGGCGACATCCTCGCACACGGCCGGGGTGCCGACCTCCATCTTGTAGACGCACTTCTCGAGCTCGCTGACGCGCCAGAGCTCCTCGGTCTCAGCGCAGGCGAGCCAGACGTCGGTGCGGCGGTTGGGGCCGTTCCAGCAGTGCTGGCCGTTCTCGTACCTCAGGACGACGCGGCGGCCGCGGCCGAGACCGCGGCCGTCGTGGCGGTCCTCCTCGTCGGCCTCGTCGACGTCGAAGCGCTCGAACTTGCCCATGCTGGTGGCGCCGCCGCCCTTCTTGCTCTTCTGCGTCGTCTTGTCGAGCCAGCAGAGCTCGTACGTGTACTCGCCCGAGTCCGTCGCCACGCACCGGCCCTTGAGCGCCCGGAAGATGTCGTCGGCGCCGTAGTCCTTCTCGAGGTCCCGCTGCTGGTCGCCCAGCTCCCGCTGCTTGGAGCTCAGCTCGTTGGCCGCCGCCTCGTGCGCCTCGCGCGCCGCCTTTACGAGCCGCGACTCGCCCTTGCCCGTCGACTTGTCCGCCAGCATGCCGTTCTCGATCAGCCAGATGCGCAGCAGGTTCACCCGCGAGTGGATGAAGTCGCGGATCGGGACGGGCAGGTAGGCCTCGAGGCTGTAGACTGTATCAGGGTCAGCATGTCTTGTCCCTCGCCAGATTCCTTGAGAATAGCGACATACGGATGTCGGTGTCAGTAGCCTCCTCTTCCTCGAACTCCTTCCAGTTAATGCCAGACGTCTCGCTGTCCTCTTTCATGACCTCCAGGACATCGGCCTCGTTGAGAGCCTCCTTAGCCTCCTGCGTCTTCTTGGCGGCGTAATCCTCCCAGGCCCTAACGGCTTTCTTGACACCCTCGTCGTTGAAGTTGGGGTTATACTCCTCCTTGAAAGCGGACAGAATGCCCTCCAGCTCAGTGACCTTATCTCTGAGTTCGTGGTGCTCAGCCAGGACCTTACTCAGGGTATCCCGCAGCTCGTTGACTCTAGCCTTGGCTAGCCCGGAGAGGACACCTAGCTTGCCACTACCCTCGCCCGAGACGACCCTGCCGCGCTCCTGGCGCTCGGCATCATCCAGTTTGACTTTTAGCTCATCACGCTTGGCTTCGAGCTCCTTGATCTCGTTCTCCAGGGAGCCTATCTTAGCCGATACGCTGCGGCGCAGTTGCATAGCCTCCTTGGCCATCGTCTTCCGGCGCTTGTTGGCCCGCTCGGCCTTCTCCTTCCGCTCTTTCTCGACCCGCCTCCATTCCTTGCCTATCTCGTCACACTTGTTCTGGCACGTGACGCCTCCCTTGTTGCCGTACTCCTCGGTGCCCTCGCAGCACAGGTCGTAGTCACATACGCCATCGTTGACGTATAAGAACGGGAGGTAGGCACCGATGTGGCCCTTGTTCTCACACCAGAAGCCGGGAAGGGCATTCGAGGTGTTTGTTGTCCCTGAAAGTGACGCAGGTAAAGGCTGCGGCGGTGATAGAGGGTCTAGATACGCACAAGCAGCCGTGCCGGGCTCGTCAGACCCGTCTGGGCAGTCACACGAGTTATCGTTGACTCTCGACGATGGAATTGTTATCGACGGGTGGCCTATGCAGGTGAATTTGTCTTGGATTTCGTAGAATTTGGCAACTAGCAGTCAGTTATTTTGTTAGCTCTCAGGTTCTCTAGCATACGTGCCCAACTGGTCTCGTTGGAGGTAATGAGAGTATTGGAGACTATATAGTAGAGGACACAACGGAAATCGACCGAAGGAACACTAACATTCTGGTCCGACGCCCCGAGGCAGCGACCCTGCCGTCACAATGCCAGTATGGGTCATGATGCCCATGAGCATCATTGGCTGCGTCTGCCGCATCTTCATGGTTGCTGTATGTGAGATGGCCTGTTCATAGAAAGAATGTTATTCAAGATAGCTGGCCGGTGGGTCCCAGCTCCAGGATCTAAGAAGCAGTTCGGAAATTTTCAGAGGATTATTATTGTGGCTCGTGCCACCCCTGTCACTTAGTTAGATAGAAGTGGAGCTGCTTTTTGCTGAAGTTTCCACTATTTTGAGTTTTGATTTAGTCGGCTGATATAACCATATGATATTCGGTTTTATTTAGCCGTATCGCTTCTTGACATAGTTAAATCGTTACCATTTTTCGTTAATATATGGCTTTAACACGTCCATTTAATAAAAGATAACGTTTTTCGTAATAATGTATTATCTTTAACCTTTTTAGCTATATATTTAATTTATAACGTCCTATACCACCTTACCAGATGTACCACTTCACTCGATAATTTCTAACATTCCGAGATAACAAATTCAAATTAATTAATTACGACGTAATAAATTAATTTAAATTAATCGGATTCTTTATCGCTAAACGTATTTATAACTTTCTTATAAAAACGCGCATTATATCCGGGCTTGCTATAAATGCTATATTTTCGTTTTTTATTTTAATCATCTTACGACGGCTACTTTTAGCCGTTATTAATTACTATTTTTTATTACTATTTTCCTTTTCGGCTAAAAAATTAAATTCTTTTTATATAATAAATATTCCTCCTTTTAAAAATGTTTATTTTTAACCCTTTAACGTTTAATAAGAGTATAGTTAATTTTACGTAATTAGGTAATATTTTATATAAGAAAGTTAATTTTATATCAAAACTTTAAATAACTTTTATTTAAGAAATTAATCGATTTAATAATTTTTGTCGGCGAGCTACTTTAATAATTTTTAATCCTTTATAAATAACGTCCTTATTTTATTATTTTATGAATAGTTTTAAAGGTTTTCGCTAAGAGAGAGAGGGTAGAAATAGAACCGGCGGAAATTAACGGCGAAACAGTTAATATAAATATAATTAAAAAAAAGTCCAAAGTAGAAAAGACGTTATTAAGATTAAATAAAACAAATTTAAATTTTATAAATCCGGGTTTAATATTGTCGAACGTTATTGCAAGTTTAAATACGTCGTAAAAACTGAAAATAAAATCCTTTTTAGCGATATAACTCTAGTAATATTGTATTAAACTTTTAATATAACGCAAATAAATACATTTTAATAAGGAAAAATAAGATATATTAAAAACTTAAACTCGATAAAGGGAATAAATAAATATATAAAACGTAATAATACTGTTATTCGCGCAATATTTTTCGAATTCGATCCAATAATAATTTTGGTAGCCGTCGAAGATAAAAAAACGCTTCGATCTTTTCGTACGCGTTCGTATATATTTATGAAAATATTAAATTTGTTTTATACTTAATTAGTTTGCTATTTAGTTATTATAATTTATATCGAACTTTTAAATAAATAATAATAAATAATTGTAATTTTAACAATTAAGGTAATCTTTTTCGGCTATAACAAAAAATAAAATTATAGCTTGCCTTGAAAAATTAATAATTTAAATAATTATAATTTATTCTCGCTTTCCTTATTATATTTATTTAAATATTTTACGTTTTTTAATATTTATATTTTCTATATTCGATATTATAAAAGATTTTTATTAAAAACTCAGTTTTACTAAAGTTATAAATACGTCTTTTTATAATGTCGTATTTTACGATAATAACTCGAACAAATTCGAACTATTTACGAAATATCTTTAAACTTTCGCATAATACTTTTTAATAATCTATCTTTTAATTTAAACGCGTTTTAAATCTTTTTTACTGTCGTACAAATCTCGACGTTTAATTAACCTCGACGTATTTCGTAACGCGTTAAGTAAGTAATAAATTCGCTATATCTTTAACGTATTAAAGCGGGATATAAAACGTTTACGTACTTAAGTTAAGAATTCGTTTGATAATAAATTTCTTTTCGGTCGGTTGTACTTCTTACGAACTAAGGATACCATTGGCTTTAGAAAATTTATATCGTTAATATAAAATAAAAAGACGACATTATATATAAAACTAAATATCGCATAACTAAATTTCGGATCCAGTTTCTTAACCTAAATAGTTAAGTTCATTTTCTTTTTTTTATAAGCCGTTCCATATTTTTAATATTAAAAAATAAATAATAAAATCCGAGAGTTAAAATGTGCTAAAATTATCTAGTAAGGTGGTATATCCGATAAGGTGGTATATCCGATAAGGTGGTATATTCGATAAGGTGGTATGGGACGTTAATCTATAAAATAAGGCATCTTTAATTTCGGTATTAGTATATTTAATAAGGAGTTAAAGCTATTTTATCTAAAAGGGCGGCAGTTTATTCAAAAGATGTAAGATATTAGAAAATATTTCT
This sequence comes from Monosporascus ibericus, assembly GCA_004154915.1. Lineage (NCBI taxonomy): Eukaryota > Fungi > Ascomycota > Sordariomycetes > Xylariales > Monosporascus > Monosporascus ibericus. The sequence goes on from QJNU01001574.1 coordinate 135,447, forward strand.
ATGGTAACCTAATTTTGCATATAAAATTCACGGTTAATATTAAGGCCTTCCAGCCTTTACAGGTTTCGCGAAAATATTTATACCTTATTTTTAAAATAACTATTATTTTATTAACGTAAGCTTACTTAAAAAACTTCCGGAATTTATCGATTATTATAGGTATTTAACAGCCTTTTATTAATACTTTAAAGAGTTTAATTAATTTTAAACCTTTGTAAATAAGTTAAGATTTAAACTAAACAGAAAAGAATTAATCGGATAAGGGGTATTTATAAATTTAATATACGATAACGATACTTTTTATATTATATTAAAAATAAATTAATTAAGAGCTTAATATACCGACTTATAAGATTAAAACAAGCGATTATTATGCTGTAATCGACGAATTAAATAATTTAAAGCGCAAGGTAATAAAAGGAATAAATAGAAAAAAAATATTTTTATCTTTAGGATAAACTTTAAATATAACTTACTTTAAAAAAATGGATGATTTCGGTTAAAGTAAAACCTTTACAGTTTTTATAGCTAAACCTAAGATGTAAAAAAAACCATTTAAAGGTTTATAACGTTTCTTATATTAAATTATATAATAATAACTACTTATTACCTAGGCATATTCTAAAATAAAGCCTTTTTCTTATAAACATTTAAAATATTTAAGCTTTATAAAATCGTATTTAAATTTTCTGTTAAAGTTAAAAGCAAATTAGTTATTACTTTTAAGAAAGATATTAATGCTGTTATTTATTCCGCTTGAAAAGTATTTTATATATATATATATATATATATTTTACAAAAGTTAGCTAACCAAAAAAAAAAAAGATTATAGTATTAAAAAGGTCAAAGATATATTTGTTAACGATAACGCTTTATAACAAGTATATAATCGTTTTTGCAACCGCTTTATTAACGACGCGAAAACGTAGTAAAAAAAGAAAAAAGAATTAAAGAAAACTAGTAGTACGTTCGTAAAAAAAGATTTCGAATACTTCTTAAAGCGTTAATTTATAATAAGGAAAAAACTTAAAACGCTGTCTTAAATATAAAAGCAGTTTTAAGTTTTTTTTAAAATACTTATACTAATCAATTTAACGATAATACTTTACTTCGCATCGTTTAAATTTAAGCGCGTAAAAACCGTTTAATGATTATATTTCTTAACATGGATAATAATTTAAAGTTTTAATAGATTAAAACTTTCGAAACTAAAAGATTTTCGGACCGTACGAATAGTGGGTATAATGACAAAACGGCTTCGCTAATAATAATAATAATAATAATAATAATAATAATAATAATAATAATAATAATAATAATAATAATAATAATAATAATATTATTAATTCCTTAAATATAAAGGTTACCAGACAGAAACTGATATAAAGGTATAAAGATGATAAAAATACTAAAATAGTAAGAGTAATAAAAATAACTAAAAAAAAGCAAGGTAAAAGTTAAACTTTTTAAATTCTTTTTCATAAGTTAAGTTATTACGTTATAATATAATATTAAATAGAATTTGATATAGCGTAAATTTTAAATATGTAAATCGTTATATAAAACGAATACATGTCGATTTTATAGCTTATTTAGCAATATATTAATTATTATAACAAATAAATGAAATAACTTTCTTAAATATTTTTTTAAAATATTTTAATTAGCTTATTACAGCTAATTGTTAAGCTTATAATAATAACGTATTTATTTAATTAATTTCGCTTTTAATGCTTTTTAAGTTTTAACTACGAATTTTATGTCGGCTTTGTGAATTTATTACAATATTTTATAATAAATAAAAATACGCCGGTTTAATTTTCTAGGGGTAAAAGATTATTTACTTAATTTTCATCGTTAATATGAACTTCTTTATTAAGGTCGATTTCGTTATAATTTAACAAAAGTTTATAAAGGTTAGCCATAATGTAAATCGTCCCTATTAGGCTTATATATGCTTATATAAGAAGAATATTTCTTAAAACTTTTAAAAATATCTTTTTATTCTCTAAAAACTCTTTTAATAACGTTTCATAATTACGTATACCTCAGATTATATAGCTTCTTTAAAATACTTAATTCTATTTTAATATACGTTTACTTTCGAAAATAATACCGTATTCTGCGATGCAGAGTAAGGATTTGCTTATCAGTAACGTAATCAGCATTACTGAGCAAATATTTATCTTTAAGAATAACGAAATTATCACTATTAACAGCGTTATTAAAATATTTAACATTATTTATAAAACTGTTTTAATCCGTTAATACGTATGTTAACTTGTTATTTAAATTATAAACCGTTAATACGGTCCTTAACAACCATTTTCTATAATTCTTTTATACTTTTTACTTAAAAACGTTACTTTTAATTCTAACCTTAAAATGATTATTGTCGAATTTTTTATTACGTTCTTAAATTATAAAAAGAATTTTCATTATTTACGATCTTACAATGAGAACAATTATTAACAAATCTAATAATAACCCGTATTAATATTATCAAGGCGTTTAAAATTCAATAAAACGCGCGATAAATAATAATTTTTTTAAAAGCAATCCAAAACGAGCCTAATAGAAAAGGGTTAAATCATAATATAAAAAATTTATTAACTTTTCGTTAACCGAAATCCGTAACGCCTTTAATTTCGTATTCGCTACCAGCCAGTTACGTAATACGTAATTTTTTATCCGTATAATCTTTTAAAAATGATCGTTTATTAATTATAATATTAACAAGATATTAGTAAAGCCTATTAAATTATTAATATATACACAAAAATACTATGAAATATAGCGGTTAATAGTTGTTAGAATAATGTAAAATAAGGGATAGCTAAGTGCTAGAATGAGGTAGTTGCTGATCAGCTTTAAAATGAATTCTAAGAAGTAAATATATTAGGTTACTTCTATCTGGCGTCTTCTATTAGTTGCCAGATAGTTATTTATATTAATAGGTGGGTCGGCGACTAGTTGGGTATTAATCGTAAACTTTTAAGAACTATATCCTTATAATTATTTCCTTTTTTAAACTGTTAATCTTTAATAACGTTATTATTAAAATGCTTTAGTTATAACTTAAGTTATATAAGCCAATCGATTATTTTCCGTAAGTTCGTATATAAGTTATATTATAATATTAAGTACAGTAATTATTAACGTATATCTTATTAAGTAATTAATTATATTCCGCTTGGTTTTCACTTTTAGTCCGTTTTTAGTTTCGGCTTATTTACCTTTTGTTTTTTCTTATTACGCCCGCATCTCCATTTTTCTTTTACAGAGGTATTTCATTTGGTTTTCTTTTTGTCTTTTTTTCTATATCGCCTTTTCCGTTTATTTTACCCATATTTTCCATTTCGTTTCTGTTTATTATAACTATTATTCGCGAGATATTTTACAAACGCTAATATTTTAATACTAATAACAAATAAAACTTCTTTAAGTCATATATTTTAAGTAATAATGGTAATCCGGATTCCGTTTATGTAACAGGCGGCAATAAGCCGTATTATATGTACGTAACGTAATACTATTTCGATCACTGCGTTATTTACGTTAAAGCTCCGGACGTTTTAAATTATATCGTAATTAGTTACCATTATAAAATCTTTTATACGTTAAATATTTATTGTTAATATTATTAATATAGCCGTTTAATTTCGGTTTAAATTCCGATTATTTATAAAGGTACGATTTAAACACTTTCTTAGTTTGCCGTCGAAAACTAAGCGTTAATCAGCGAGCTTCAGAAATACTATATCGAAAGTATTTAATACGAACTTATTAATATACTTATAATTAATCGTCATTTGAATATTTTTCAAAAGGTTAAATTTATCTTTAAGGCGGGGATTTCTGAGAAACATCGTATTTTCGTTATATTGGAAAATAATCTTCGATAATCCGCCGTAATTGAGAAAATATAATTTTAACGTCAGTTTATATATTTGCAAACCTAAGTTATCTTCGTATGTATTTCGTTTTTCTTATTGTTTTATAATTGATTTCCGATTAAATACAAATATAAGTTATTTCTATAACTTAAAAAACTTTCGAAATACGTTATGCCGTTACGCTTTCCTTTTACTAACAGGTTCCGCTTATTTATTAACGTTTCGATAAGACTTAACCCCTTTAAAGTAATATAATTAAAGTACGCCTTTATCAGGTAAGGTTAATACTAAACTTAAATATTTTAAACACTTTAAAAATAACGATTTCTTTTTTCGATTTCTTCTCGACTATATAACGATTACCTAAATCCGGCCTTTAAAAAAATAAAATGCTCATAAATCTATTCAGGGTTTTACGCTTAACAGAATTAATAAACGCATTCGCGTCTTACCATTATATATTTTTCGGTCGCTTTCTGAGATTTTTATAACAACTTTCCATAATACGCTTAATAAAAAAGGTTAACTAACGTAAAGCTTAATAATTAAATACGAAATATTATTTTCAGAATAAAACTTCGATTTCTTTTATATTATTTATTAATATTTATTCGCCTTTCATTTTATTTATAAAAGAATTACAATTTAATTTTCTGCTTTAATTTATTTTATATATTGAATAATAGTTAATCGGCTTATTTTTAACTGATATACGACAAGCAACTATTTACTAAAAGTTTAAAAGTAATTATATAACTAATATAAATTTAATTACTTTAAATTTGTTTAAAGTTAATTTCGCTTATTTTATAGTATATTTTTAATCGAGTTACTATAATATTATTATCTTTAAATCGTTCTATTTTTTATATACGTATTTAACTTTTTTTTCGTAGTATTATAATATCTTAACTACGTATTTAAAATGTTTTTAAAGTTTTTACGTCTTATATTTAGCAGGCTAGTTTTCCCATTTAATAAGATATTTCCGTTACCCCTAATGATCCCGGTAACGGACAATATTATTTATTACTCATTGTATTTTATTCTTTTATTAAGTTTAATAGCGCCGTTTAAATGTTATTTGATTTCCGATTATACGACAGTTTTAGCTAAAATACCGGAAATACATTATATATTTATTAATATTAAAGAATAAAAACCAGTTTATACGCTCAACAATTTACTTACTTTTTAATCGTAACCCGGATATAAATAAATACGAAGTTTCTATTTTTAAATTTAAGATTTTTAATTAATAAATTTACTTATTATCTTAATAAAACTTTATAAATATAGAACGTTAATCGTAATACTTTTTTTAAATTGCTATTATTTTTTTCTAATATTCGTATATTATTCGACGAATGGCCGTAACTTTTTTGAGCCGTTCATCTACTTTTTTATACTTCACTCTTAAACCGGTATATAAAATATTTCATTATTTTTAAGTAATAATTATATAAAGTTTCGAATAAAGTTCTGCCGGTAAATATATTCCGAATGTTATTATATGCAAATTTTGCATTGCATAAGAAACTTTACTTAATTATTTTAATACTTATTTACGTAATTATAAAAGTAATGTTTTAATATTTTATTAAGTACATTTTATCTATTTATCGGTTTACGGATGGCACACGATTAATATTCGCTTTTTCGTTTTCCGTTTTTATAAAACTTTACCTAAAATTAACTTATTAATAATTTATATTTATTATTAATAATCCCGGTCGGCGTCCCGAATTTACATTTTACCTTATCGTAAAATAATCGAGTTAATGTAGTTATTATTAAAATTTTAACTGTAAAAGAAAATTCAAATTTCGTAAAGTAATTGATAATTATTAAGATCGCGTTATATTTTAACCCGTTTAGGTTTAAATCTTTGAAAAAACCTTATTAAAAAATTTATCATAATTTTTTAAAATGGTTGTTTAAGTAATAGCAAAAACTGCAGCTGTATATATAATTTATATCGTAGATTTATTATTTCTCAGTCACTTAAATATTCTTTAATATATTTTTAGATATTGTTTATTATAATCTTTTAATAAAACCTTTTAATTATTAATTTTAGTATTGAAGTGGTGTAGGGTGCAGTATGAGTGCAGCTCTGCAGCTCTGCTTCTAGCTGCTTCCATTCATTTCGCCGGTGGGCTCCAATAGAGCGACATCCAGTGGGTCGGCGACGGTCTATAAAGTTCTGACCTGGCAACTTTTGTATATAGTCTTCTAGAGAACCAAGGCACGCCCGACAATTCCTTTTCCCAAGCAACCGATCAAGATGTCCTACATACACCAGCTTCGATAAGCCCTGTCCCAATTCAGTATACGAATATATATTATATAACTTGCTTTCGGGTTATTATAATATTAAAGAATTAATTACTTTCGTAAAACGCCTTAAGATAAAATTACGAATTTATCCCAATAATATAAAACCTTATTCGAATATAGAAAATATTTTCCCTTCATTCCAGCTTAATATTTAGTCGTCTGTATTAATCTTTTAATATTTGAATTTTTAATTTGTAACTTACGAACTTAATCATAAAATCAATAAAAAAAACTTTCAGCTATAACGTCGTTTCGTTTTTAATTAGCTTTTCGTTAAAAAACGTAAAACGTACTAATTATAAATATTAACCTTAATATTAATTTCGTTTTTTTTAAATCTTTTTTTCGGAATCCGCTCGTAATATAGTCGTAACTTACGGTTATTATTATTTAACCGTTAATTGTATTATTACTTATCTTGTTAAGATCAGGCCTTATTTTGAAAGTTGTAGCTGCGCCTGCGGCGTAGTTATGGCTAGGGCTTTTTAAAAACTTGTAGCTCTAAGTACCGACTCATAAAAGACCCATAAAAAACACAAAACCTCAAAAACAGAGCCTGATAGCAAGTTGTGATTTTTTCGCTCCGTTCTCCGCATTCCTATATAAAACTTTTAAAATCTATCTTAAAAACTCGCAAATAGAGTATTAATAGAAAGATACTATAAAATATTAATAAATATAATTATATACAGCTTTAAAAGGGCTTTCCAACCGAATATATAACTTTTCGATCGGAACTAACTTAGCGAAGATAATAAAGAAATAAATTAAACTTTTCGTTCTTTATAAACGTTTTAACCAGGACGCCCTTATAGTTGCGAAAACGCAATCACCGCGTGCATCATTTCACCATGGACCTTATAAGGGTAATTTAATATAGGAGAAGCCCGTACAGCTATTCTTTTGGCCGTACGGGTTGTGGTTGTTGCGTCGCAGCTATAAGCGCGTTCCGATCGCCTATTTTTAATCAAGTCCGGGACCTTCTTAGTGCTGCGACGTAACAACTATAACCCGTACGGCTGAAAAAATTGATATACGAGCTTCTCCCATATAAAATATGCATAAGAAACCCGGTGTCGATGATACGACCGATGGTTGTGCTGTCGCAGCCATGAGGGCGTTGCGGTCGCCTATTTCCCAGACCCAAACTTAGCCGTATTAGCTGCAGTTTCCATATAACAAAATCGAAAAAAGTCCTATATGCATATTAACTTATATTCGACGTATATATAAAGTTGCATACTTATTAGATTCGTTTTAGTTATGTTACAAGTCTTTTTATTTAAATTTCTAAATTTTTTTAAAAGAAAAACGATTTAGTGGTGATGCGGAAAACGGACCTTTGTTTCGCACAACTATAATTCAGGCCTCGCTGGTTCGTTACGAGGATTTGAGATTTGATTAGTTAATTTTTAGCGTGATATAGCAGTACATTAGAACCGGGCCCGCGAGGCTTAAGCTAGCTGAGGTAAACTATTACCGCGATTTATGTTTATATTATTATTTTACGTAAGTAATAAGTTCGGTGAGTATGTAATCTTTTACTTTCCTCTTTTTAAAACTTTTTTTACGATTATATAACGAAGGCTTTCCGCTTTTTTTACGTGGATAGTAATGATTTAAGCTTTAATTACTCAAAATCTATTTGAAAATTTTGCAATAAGTGAATTATATATTACCTTTGTAAGATCCTTTATCTCTTTATAATTTTCAAGTCGTATTATATGTTTGCAATTACCTTCCGTATATTTTCAAGTATTTCGTCCGTAAGTTCACATTTTTTAAATAACGTAAAAATTGGGTTTTCGTATTTAATTCTTTTAATATATAATTTAAGTATTTAAATAACCTCTCCACCGGATTAACAGCGCCTGGTTAATATTAAACTTTAAAATTAAATTATAAAAAGTAGTACATTTATCTGATTAATATGTTTGAAAGTTATATATTAGTACTTTTACAATATCTTTTAATATTATATAATTTATAAACATTTAAACTCTTTTTAAAACCCTTTTAAAATATTACTGTTAATATTGTAAATTACTTTTATAATTATTAATATTTTTGATTACTTTATAACGTCCCGGTTTTCTGTTAGAATAAGCGGTCGTAATTAATATATAATTAAGTATTAATATTTTTATATCTTTATAGACGTATTCTCGATATAATTTTTACCGAAACCTTTATTCTTATATTACTACTTTTAAAGTTACCTCAATATTACAATACGGTTATTAACTAAAAAATATCTTTTAAAGTTTTAAACCCTTTCTGAATTTTTGCGTGTTAATAAAATTCTATTTTTTTCTTGTTTTTAATTTGCGTTCTTTTTAATAACTTCGTAATAGGCTTAATAATATGCGAATTATAAGTAATAAACTTCCGATAAAATTTTGCGAATTTTAATAAAACTTAGATATCCCGGATTAATTTTGGTTCCGGTTCCGCTTTAATAGCGTTAATTCGTTGGCGGTCCATCTTTAAGCCGTCCGTATTAATCATAAATTTTAAGAATTTTAACCTTTTTTTGAAAAATATTTCTATTTAAATATCTTTATTAACAGTTAATATTATAACAACCGTTCGTAAATTAATTAAAGACATTTCCTATATTTTATCTATTATCTAAGTAGACGACGATATCGTTTAAGTATATTACGTAAATATGAACTATTAATTTAGTTTATATTTTATATATATAACTTTAAAATATAATTAACGCGTTAATAAAATTAAATAATGTAATCGTGTATTTAAACTAGCCTTAATACGTTCGAAACAAGGGTTTTTATTTATCGTTATTTTAATCTTAATATGATAATATATATTCCTAAAATTAATTTTTAAAAATACTTTAATAAATATTATTTAGTTTATAATTTTCGAAATTAAAAATAAAATGTACCGACTTTTCATCGGAATTCGGTTTAACCTTTTAAAATCGCCGTATAGTTAAAAATTATCATCGTTTTAGGTATGAATAATATTAGCGCCTTTATGTCTGTTTTTAAATAAAGTATTTTTTCTGCCTTTAAACTTTCCCGTGTATACTTTTTTAACGTTTTTTGTTACGTTTTCGATATTAGGTAAATAAGTCCGAATAAGCGCGTTTTCCTTAAAATTACATTTATCGGGTATTTTGTTATTAATACTTAAGGAATGTTTTAGTAATTTTTCGAATATATTTGCTAGAAACCTTTTAAGTAATCTGAAAGTTTTATCGCTTTTCCGTATAATTGCTTTCCAAATTTTAGAATGTTTAATTCGTTAGTTAATCTTATTATGTTAACAATATAAGCTTATTCTTTTAAAAAACGCTAAATTTACAATTTCTTTTTTGTTAACTTTATTAAACGACTCGTATAATTATTCGCATATAACTATTTCTAATATAATCCTTATTTTACTTATTTTAAATCGGGATAATAAAAAGTTAAACGTTTTCCGGTTACGACGTATTGCGAAGAATAGTTGCTTAAACTTTCGTTTAGTTTTAATATTATTTATTATATTAATAATTCTTTTATAGGTTTCATAATACATAATGTATATGTTATTAACGCTGATAAAAAACGAAATATTTACGAGGAGCGGTTTAAAATTAACTTTTCTTATTAATCTTTTATTTACCGTATTAAGTTATATTCTGGTATTTATATTTACCTATATCGTTATACTTTTTATGTCCTCTTAAATAAACGTTTTTTAAACCAGTAATTTTATTCTAACTGTTTTATAATTATTTAACGAAATAAATTAAACGTATATATTTATTTTATTTCTTTTTTAAACTTACGTTTAAGGAGTTATCGGCATTATTATTATATATTATAACGTTTATACCGGCTTCGGAAACTGGTCTTTATACGGTCGGGATAATACTGTTTTTATATTATTTTTTTACCTTATAATCGAAACTTTTATAACCTAATTTCTTATAATGAAAATATTTCTGTAAGCCTTTATAAGCGTTAATTATATTAAATTACGTATATTTACTTCAGTTAGAAATAAACCGGCGGTTACTTAGTTTTTAATTATAAAAACGTTTTCGATTTTTATTATTTTGCGCAATACTTTTAATTAGTTCTTATCTTTTAAGGACTTTTTTCTAAAAGCGTTAAAATGAAAGTTTCTATCCTTATTAATGCTTTTAACGAAAAAAGATCGATCGTTATTCGCTTTTTTCCCATACCTTTTAATAACGTTTTACTTTATTTATTACGTTATTAATTCGGTTTAACTTGATACTTTTATGTAATCAGTTATTTCGTAATCTTTGTATTAATCTATAAACGTAATTAAAGATAAACGTTTATTATTTCGATTATTTCGCGGGCTTAGAACGTTTACGGGGTTTTTTTATAAACTAAAAGTTTTTATTTAATATAAAAATTAATTAATAATTAATTAATTTACTATCGTCATCCGATAAATTATTCCCGATATTTTCGATTTAAAGAAATATGATTTAATTCACGTTTTTTGGTAAAAAGTTATCAATGTTTTATTTTTAACCTTTTTTGTAATTAAAGTAACTAAACGTAATATAATACGATCGTTAAACATTTATAATAAAGAGGTCCATATAACCTATAGCTTATTAAATATAAATATAAATATTTCGCTTTAACGGTTCTATGTAAACCTCGGTTACGGCTTTTATTTAATAGTTTTTTTAATCGACATACTTTCTGTAAATTTCGAATAATTATAATATGGTACCTTGTTATCGCCTTTAGGTTTTTATAACAAAATAATAAATAACTTATTTAGCTTTACCTTTTTAATTTATATTATTATTTGTTATTCACCTAGCTATCGGAAAAGTTCCGAATATTGCTTATTTTACTAGCGGATAAGTTTCAGAATTTAATAATTACTAAAAGGTTTAAACCTTCCTTATTTTAAGTTTTAGAGACGTTACTGCTATGCTACGCCTATTTTCCGACTGTTCGATTGACGGTTATAGAAATGCGTTTCGGCTAAATGTATAAAGCGATTTACAATTTTAAAAAAATGTCTCCCTTTTCTTATTAAGGCTTTTTCATAGATTCTTTTATTCGTATTAATATTATAATCGATCGTTCGTCGACCGTATCGAAGTTCGTAATCATTTTAGTTAATAATTTAAGCTTATTTTACAATTTACGTACTTTATTTCGAGTCGTTACTGCGTTGCTTTTTATAATGAGAATGAAAGACTTATAAGATAATGGATAACTAAATGCTAAAATAAGGTGGTTATTAATTAGCCGTAGAGTAAATTCTAAAAAGTGAATATATTAGGTTACTTCTATCTGGCGTCTTTTATTAGTTCCTCGATAATTATTTATGCTAATCAGTAAGCCAGCGACTAGTCGGTTATTAATCGTAGACCTTTAAAAGCTATATCCTTATAAATAATAATAATAATAATAATAATAATAACGTACCACACGGGCGAGCTGTACACACGGGCGAGCTGTACACTTTTTTGGCATTCCATAACAACAAATCCAAATAAAACAACCATAACGCGATAAATCAATTTAAACTAATCGGATTTTCCGTCGCTAGACGTATCTACAGCTTCTTTACAAGTGCGCGCATTATGTCCGGGCTTGCCGCAGACGCCATACTTCCGTTTTTTCGTTTCAACCCTTTTGCGACGATTACCCTTAGCCGCTATTGGCTGCAATTTTTTACCACTTTTTTCTTTTTCGGCCAAAAGAGCTTATCCCTTTTATATAGTAAGTGTTCCTCCTTTTTAAAAACGTTTATTTTTGGTTTTTCGGCGTTTGCTAAGAAGATAATTAATTTTGCGTAATTGGGCGGTTTTTTCCCGAAGAAAAGTTACTTCGTACAAAAGTAATAGGTTACTTTTTATTAAAAAATTAACCGATTTTACCATTTTTATCGGCGAGTTACCCTGGTAATTTCTAATCTTTTTTTATAAGTAACGTTTTTATTTTGTTACTTTACGGATATTTTTAAGGGTTTTTGCAGGAAGAGAAAAAATAAAACCGGCGGAAGTAAGTGGCGAAACCGTCGGTATAGGCATAACCGGAAGAACATCTAATTCGGAAAGAACGTTATTAAGATCGAATAAAATAAATCCAACTTTTATAAATCCGGATTTAATGTTATCGGACGTTATAACAGTTTTAAACGCGTTATAAAAATCGGCAAGGAAATCTTTTTTCGTAATATAAGTATAATAACGTCGTATTAAACTTTCGATATAAAATAAATAAACGCGTTTTAAAACGGAAAAATAAGATAAGTTAAAAGGTTAAAACTGATAAAAAAAATACGCGGGCATATAAAAAATAATAATATCGTTATTTACGTAATATTTTTCGAATTCGATCAAATGGTAACTTTCGTAATTATTAAAAATAAGAAAACGTTTAGTTCCTTTTGTACGTATCCGAATATGTTTATCGAAATATTAGATTTATTTTAAACTTAATTCGTTAATTATTTAATTATTAAAATTAATATCGATTTTTTAATAAGTTAATAATAAATTATTACGATATTAAAAAATAAAGTAGGTTTTTTTTATTAAAATAATAAATAACGGTATAACTTAACTTTGCGAATTAATAACTTATATAATTATAACTTATTTCCGATTACCTTATTACGTTTATTTAGGTTTTTTACGTTTTTCGGCGCTTGTAATTATTATGCCGTATACCATTAAAAGCTTTATTAAAAAGCCTGTTTTGTCGAAGTTATAAATATCTTTTTTTGCGATGCCGTATTTTGCGATTATAATTCGAACCAGTTTAAATTATTTACGAAATACCTTTAAATTTTCGCATAATACTTTTTAATAATCGATTTTTCGATTTAAACGCGTTTTAAGTTTTTTTTGCCGTCGTATAAAAATTAACGCCTAATTAACCCCGACGCGTCTTACGGCGCGTTAATTAAGTAGCAAATTCGCTATATTTTTAATATGTTAAAGCCGGATAGGAAACGTTTGCGTATTTAGGTTAAGAATTTTTTCGATAATCGATTTCTTTTCGGTTGGCGTTAGTTTTCGCGAATTAGGAATGGTATCGGCTCGGGCGGGTTTGCCGTTAATTCGCGTTCCTAAGGTAATAAATGGAACGTCATAAATAAAATTAAGCTTTTTATAATTAAGTTTCGGATTTTGCTTTTTAACCTAAACGGCTAGGTTTATTTTCGCTTTTTTTATAAGTTGTTCCATATTATGGTTGTTAAAAAATAAGTAATTGAAGTTAAATAGTTAAAATGGTGAAAAAAGTGTACAGCTCGCCCGTGTGTACAGCTCGCCCGTGTGTACAGCTCGCCCGTGTGGTACGTTAATAATAATAATAATAATAATAATAATAATAATAATAATAATAATAATAATAATAATAATAATAATAATAATAATAATAATAATAATAATAATAATAATAACGAATTACTTCGGTTAATAATAGCATGTTTTTCCGTATTATTACGATAATTATTAATTACGAAAAGTATTAAGTGTTATTACTAAACTACAAAGCAACAATTACGAAAATTCTAATTAATAACGTTATTAAAATATATAGTAAAAATGATAACTTAGAGCTAATAATAAACTTTTATAATTATCCGCGCATTATCGTTCAGCCGTTTTTAACACCTCGAAAACAGCTGATTTTAAAGTAGAAAAGTTTCAAAGGATTAATAAATATTATTAATTAAGCCCTGCTAAAAAAAATCTATTTTTAGCAAAAGAAATATGGACATAGCTGGTTCTAAATGACGGGCCCGAACGGTTTACTAAAACTGATTCTGAATTCCCACAAGTAGGTGCTGCTGAAAGTTTCCGAACTGCATCTAAAAGTGCCTCAAGACATTAAGAAGCTCTTGCTATTAATTCCCCTAGCAGCGCTAACCGATTAACGCGAGTAGAGTACCTATCAAAGAGAGAGCCTCAGCCATAAAATTAAAGCCACAGTGTAATGAACCTGTTATACATCCACCTGGAAGTATGAGCAGTATCCGAAATAGGGTCTTGATTTGCAGGTAATAATAGGGCGAGGGATGATTTATTAGGGGTTTTATTCGTTAAAAAGATTAAAAAACTTTTCCCTTAATTAGAGAACGGTGCAGTTACCTTCAGTTGAAAGCTTAGATTGATAGTTAAGGAGCGAAAACTAAGTAAGTGCTATTTACATAAAAAACCGAATCATATATATCCATTTATTTCTAAGTAAGTATATCGTAAATCTGTCGGATTTGCCAGATCACATAGATTACTCCGATTTATGTAATCTATTAAATCGACCAGATCACTCTTACTGTTACGTGATTTCGTCCCGCGGGGTTGGCTAGTTCCGAGAGCCAAACCTCGAGCTTAGGTTTTACTAGAAATCCGTAACATTATTTTCCTTTTTTTAAGATATTTGTCTTAAAGATAGAAAAGTAAGTAATTTTTTTTAATCGAAATTAATTTTTATTAAATACCAACTTATTATGATAGGTTACACAAAGAAATCAACGCGAAAACCTTATGCTAATTAGCGTTAATTTAAAGACAAGTAATTAGCATATATTATAAAATTTGGTTTTAAGGTTTTGCTGTATTCTTATTGTTTAATTTTCGGAGAGAAATAATGTTTTACGACTAAGAATATTCCAAGCTGTTATAATTGCTTTCGTTTTTAGCGTAATTGCGACGGTCAGGCCGTTGCCATATCTTTTTTTTAAAAATATTGGTTCCGAGCGCGACCGTCTTTAAAAAAAACGTCACGTCACTAAAAAGAAGTTCGTAAAGCTGTAACGGAAGTTCCAGAACAAAATATCGAAAAAAATAAACAAGTTGCAACGTTTACGTCGTTAAAAAAACATTTTAAAAGAGAAAGCGGTTAAAACTTTTAATAAAAAATTTAAGCTGGACGAATTAAAAGAAAAAGAAAAAATGGAAGAAGAGCGGCGTCGAGTAAAGGCGGAATAAGCATAATTTGCTTTTAAGATGGACGCCATAGCGGAGGCGTTTATTTCCTTCGATTAAACCGCCGTTAAGTTGGATTTAAACGGGGGATTTTTGTCGCTTGCGACCTTAGCCGCGTTAGAAATGGTTGGTCAGGATTTTGCCGGTAAAACGTCTTAACCAAGTCTATCGTATTCGTTAGGTGGTTAAGTGGTTCCTAAGTATTTTCTTCGTGTAAGTATCCTTTTTACTTAACTAGGTACTGGATCTTATTTTTAACCATTTTGGAGTTTAATATTTTTTCGACTTCGTACTTATTATTATCTTTTTCGATTTCCAACCTTATTTTTAGCGGGTCGTTTTTAGGTGCTGGTTTAAGCAAAGAAATATAGAAAATAGGGTGTATTTTTATTGTCTTAGGTAGTAATAGTCGGTAGTTAGTTTTGGAAATAACTTTATTAATTTTAAACGGACTAAGCTTTTTAAAATTAAGCTTATTGCTAGGCCTTTTGGCCTTAATTTATGAAATATTTAACGTTACGTTTTGTTTTTAACGTAGCAAGTAAACCTTATCTCCTTTCGTTAGAATTGGTCCTTTAATTTTCTTTTTGTCATAATATTGGGCCACTTTTTGCTGGAGAAAACGCAATTCGGTTTGTAAACGAGATTATATCGTCTTAATTTTAGTCACCATTATTTTTATTCGGCGAGCTATAATGGTGATTGCGGGAGTTTTATGCATCGGTTATTCTGGTTATCGGGTTACCGCTTTGTATCCGTATATAGTTATATGGGGGAAGATGCTTATATTTTCGTTAGTAGACGTATTATAGCCTACTTATGCTAATAATAGCAGCTTTACCTAATTATTTTGCTAGTAGTTGACATAACTCCGGAGGTACTATTTTAAGGTTTAGTTTAATCGTTCCGTTTAACCATTTGTTTATAGATGATAAATTATTAAGAACTTAAGTTTAGCATTTATTTATTTAAAGAAGCTGGTACTAAACTTACATATAAAAAGCTTGTCTTGATTAAAAATATTTTTTTCTGGTATTCCGTATTTATCGAGGTAATGTCGGATAAATACGTAAGTTAATTATTTTGCCGTCGCGGTTTTTTTAAAAGGTAAAAAGTACCTATACTTAGTAAGTCTATTAATAATCACCCAGATT
Organism: Monosporascus ibericus; assembly: GCA_004154915.1. NCBI lineage: Eukaryota > Fungi > Ascomycota > Sordariomycetes > Xylariales > Monosporascus > Monosporascus ibericus. The sequence continues at coordinate 151,793 of QJNU01001574.1, forward strand.
CCGTCGTATTTAACTTTAATAATTAAATTTTTAAATAAAAAAAAGCTGGTAATAAAATCCTAAGTTATAATATTTTATGCTTTATTAGGAATGTCGGTAGGTTATGACAACCCGTAAGGTTTATGGCGTGCTATTTTGGCCTTATTATAAATATTACAATTTTTAATAATCTTCTTAATTATTCGGCGTAATTTTAGGAAGACGTACTTTCTTATAACCGTCGGGTAATCTTAAAAATTCCTTAATATCCATGCAATAAGTTTTCGTAAAATTCCCTTACGAATTGTTCTTATTGGTTCCTGGGAACATAAATTTTGCCATGGTATAACAGCTGGCTTTTTAATTATCCTTTTAGTTATTAAATCTTTTTCTTTTTATTTATATCGTAAAAACCTCGAAATTGTATTAAAAGTTTAAAAATTAATCTTTTTAAAATTTCGTATAACTATACAGTATTATCCTGGTTGTATTATAATATCTGCATGCTTCGTTTAAGTACCCTGGGATCATAATCGCCTTTGCGATTAAAAATATCCGTTTAAATATTTTCTTTTTCTTTAATATAATGTATTTTAAAGTTAAATCTTAATAGGAAAATTATCCAAATTTTATATCGTTTATTTAATTTTTATGCCTTTATAAACCGGGTAAGGTTTTTATAATCGGAATAAATATTAAAAAGTTTTTTAGTTCTATTAAAAAAAGGTTCCCATTTTTTAAAAACGTTAATGATTGCTAGTAATTCCTTGTTATAGATCGGGTATCTAAGTTTTACATTTTAAAGAGCTTTCGAATAATAGGCCATTAGATACTATTTGTTATTGTCCTTTAGTTGTTCCAGGACGGCACTTAGCGCATAATCTAAGGCATCCGTTTTACGCGCTTCTTTTTATCTGTATTAGGTAGCCTTATTATGGGTCCATTAATAATTACGTCTTTTAAGATTTGGAATGCCTTTTTTATATCCTTCGGAAGCTTAAATTCCTTATTAACCTACGTTTTGATAATAATTTTCGTTAATAGTTTAATTATATTCCCGTATCCCTTAATTAAGCCTCGTACGTATCCCGTAAATCCTAAGATTTGTCGGATATCGGTAACGGTTACCTTATTAAGGATAGATTAGTTTTTAACTGTTTTCATCTTAAAGCGTTAAATCTTAATTTAGCCGGAGGTAAATATATATCCCAGAAAGTTTAGCTTTTATCTATGCCATACGCTTTTGGCTAGGTTAATTCGGATGTTTACCTTATTTAAGGTTTTGAGTATTTAAGCTATATATTATTTATATTCCTCCATAGTCTCGGAATAAATGAGAATGTCGTCAAGGTAGAAGAATACCAACTTATCCAAATATTTTCGTAAAATAATTATAACTAAGCGTTAAAAACTGGCGGGAACATTAATAAGTCCTATAGGCATTATTCGGTATGCGTAAAATCCGTATATTATTCTAAATCCCGTTTTTTATTCTTTTCCTTTAATTATTTTGATACGGTAATAACCGTTTCGAAAATTAAATGCAATAAATTACTTAGCTTTGTTAGCGTTTTTTTTAATATATTTATAAGGGTTAAAAAGTATCCATTTTTAATCGTGATATCGTTAAGCTATTTATAGTCGATAATTTTTTTAAAAAAAAATTAGGTTACCGTTTTCGTTAATTTTTTACTTTCCGTTTTTAATCTTTGGTATTATAAGGACGGGGTATCCAGTAGGAGAATTAAAGGGTCGAATATATCCTTTTTTTAAATCGAATTAAATAGTTTTCTATAAGGTTTTTAACTTTTTAGAGTTTATGTAATAAATCTTATAAAGTTTAGGATAATATCTTTCCTTAATAGGTATCTGATAATCCTATTAACTATATAATAATAACTCGTAATCCTTTTTATTTTTAAATAGTTTCTTAAATTTTCGATATTTAGGTAATACTGCTATAGTTTGGTCCGGTACTTGTACCTTTTTGATAATATAGCAGATTTTTTGTTCGTCATTTTTAGGTAGTTTTTTATTACTTTCTTAGGAAAGTATTTAATATTTCCAGTTAATATGTGGATTGCTAGTCTTAAGTCATAGCATTCCCAGGATAATATTATATCCGGAAATGTCGGCAATATCCAATAAAATTTGTTCCTAATATTCTTAAATCCAAACGGGAAATATTTTCGTTTTTTGCAAAACTTATCCGTTCTCGTATTTGGATAAACTTCCGTTTATTATACATAACTTGTAAAATTTTAACTTGTATTTTTAAAGAATCTGATATTTTTTTGCCGTTACAAGAAAGATAAAGTTACCTTCGGCCTTTAAGTTAATTATAATTTTAAATATATTGTTTTTGTATTAAAATAGAATTTCGATCTGGTTACGTAATCCTTTTACTATTTTATATAAAGTTTTATAAGTTAGGGCTTCTCGATACCGTACTTTCGAAAGCCTTTGGCGTTTTTTAACTTATGATAATATCCAGCTTAAGAAAATCTCTATTCGCGTGCCTTTCGAATAGCGGATTTAATGCATTAATTATTCTTGCATTTAAACCATATTTTTTCGCCATATTTGCATTCGAAAGTAATTATTTTTTTTCGGGCTCGATTTTTAATCTTACATTTTTCGAATTAAGTGGTTAAAAGTGTGATTTTCCGAAGGAAATATTCCCATATTTAGCAGTTCGTATTAGATACAGAATATCGGGAAATAACATAAGCATCCTTACGATATAACTTTCTAGCTTTATTTTAATTCGGAATGTAAGTAACAAAACCTAGGGTACTTTGGCTATCGAGAAATTTCTATATATCTGCACTCGTTATCTAGTTTAGTAGGTATCTTTTCGTTTTATCCAGGCCAAAAATCATTATTTTCTTTAGCTTTAAGATATATAAGACAATCGTCGACGTAATAAACGGTAAAATATAATAACTTGTGCTGGTTTTCTCGGGATCTAATGTATACCGTATATTTGGGGAGTTCGCAAAGCTTCGGGAATAACTATCCGTAATTACTAGCGTCGGGTCGAAATTAACCAATCTCGTTATATATTTTATATTGAAATATGTTAAGATGGCAAAAGCATTTTAATTTTATAGCTATCCTGGAGGCCGTTTATCCGAAGTGATATTTACAGTTTTTAGCTTTAAAATTCTGGTAAATAAGGTAATCCTTATATTTTAAAATATCGTTCTGGATTTAAATGGTAGTAATAATGGTAAATTCTGGCTGGAAAAAAGTCGAACTAACCTTTCTTTTTTTCCTTTTTTGCTTTATTATCGGTTTTTTGTTTAGCCGTTTTGGCTTTTTTTTAAAGTTAAAGAATCCTTTTTTTTTTAAAGTTCCTTTTAGTAAAGGAGCGGCATTCGCTTTTAAAATGTTTCTTTTTGCCATAATTAAAACATTTTATGTTGAACTTATTTTTTGGGGCTTTTTCGAAATAATGCTTACTTCCTTTTAAGGCTTACCTTTATCGTTATTTCGTTTATTAATTCCTTTTTTCTCGAGGTACCGGTTAAAGGTACGTCGATTAGTAATAATTACTTTATCGGTATACTTTTTAAAGAATCTTATCTTAAGTATTATATATATTTTATCTTTAACTTAAAGTTTTAAACCGTCCTAAAAAGGATAAAATAACGCGCTTTCGGGTAAATTAAAAATTACGGCTAAACGGTTAAATTTTGTCGTATATTTTATAACTGACTTAATCTGGTAAAAAAGGTATAATTATTTTATTACGTACTGTTTTTTATTTAAATTTCCAAATATAGTTCATATTCGGTTTTCAAAGTATCGGTAATAGTTAAAGATGTAATTGGTAATATTTAAGGATTTTTTAGGGTAATTCTCCAGGTAATCTTTTATGATAGGCTCGAACCATAAAAAAACTCGTCCAGTAAGTAGCTGGAAAATAGCTATTACCTTTTCATAATCCTCCATTAAAAAGCTTTAGTAAAACTTAAAGTAAGTTCTAACTTAAACAAAATTTCTTTTTATATTTATAGTTCCGTTATAGGACTTCGGGATAATTAGCTTATAACCCTTAATTTCCGGTATTCCGTGGTAACTAAAGGGTAAGATAATGGCTTCGCGGTACCGATTAGGGCCGAATAATAAAAGTGCTAAGGTTCTTTCTTTTATTTTTCGGGTAAGTTAAGCCATACTGTTTTTAGGAGGTTAGGGTCTCTTTTTTTTATTTCTTTTTAGGGCTTAGATTCTGCGTAATAGGATTTCCATTTTTTCCTCAAAGGAAAGCTTTTTTTCCTTTCCCTTTAGGCCTTAAAATTCCTGGACCATTAGCTCTTTTTGCTTTTCCGAATTTCCCTAAACCTTAATAATATCCTTTAAAGCCGGGGTTGGTTATTAAATCTAAAAAGAAGAAAGTTCTTTTTTACCGCGGGTTATAAAAGGCATAATATTGTTAATTAACTAAAAAGGTTTTTCGATAAAAGGTAAATTATTTAATTTGGTTATTAATGCTTTACTGGCTTATAACGGGGATCGGGTATATTATTTATTTTCTAAACGTCGCTGTATAATATCGTTTTTATTAAGTTTAAGAAAGCTTATACCTAATTAAGCTTAGAATCATCCGTCGGCTATTAATCAAAATGTTATCAAAATGTAACGAACCTGTTATACATCCACCTAAAAATATAAGCAATATCCGAAATAAAGTTTTGATTTGTAGGTAATAATAAGGCGAAAGATAATTTATTAAAGGTTTTATTCGTTAAAAAATTTTAAAAACTTTTCTCTTAATTAAAAGACGGTATAGTTACCTCCAGTTAAAAGCTTAAATTAATAGTTAAAAAGCGAAAACTAAATAGGTGCTATTTATATAAGAAACCGAATTATATATATCCATTTATTTCCAAATAAGTATGTCGTGGATCTATCGGATCTGCCAGATCATATAGATCACTCCGATCTATGTGATCTACCAGATCGACCAGATCACTCTTACTGTCACGTGACCTCGTCCCGCGGGGTTGGCCAGCTCCGAGAGCCAAGCCTCGAGCCCAGGTCCCACCAGAGATCCGTAACACACAGCTCTGTTCAGCCGCCCAACCCCCTAGATGCAGTTCGGGCGGGCTTTTTCTGATAGTATGCTGAATAATAATTCCAAGCGGGATTTAGCGCAGAGGGAGAGAGAAGCTCTAAGGAAGTTGTCACATATAGGGGACATTATTTTTGTTATTTTATTAGGCTAGTTGGGTGTGCTATAGTATACATTTAGCGCTGAAGTAGCTTAGCGAATATACGTATACTCTTCGATTAGTAAGTGGTCCTTTTATATCTGCTTAGGGGCGATAAGGCGTTAGTTGTAACAATATTTTGAACTTAGATGGCACTTGTTTTTTATTCGCCTATATAACCTAATCCAATTACAATACTGCAGTTGGCGCAACAGGACGTTATGTATCGACTAGTGTCAGCTAGCTGGTGCATAGCGCACCCCACATATGGAAAGGTCACGTTCTAATCGGCATACATATATTCTATGGCTAAGCTACCTCAAGTTGTACGCGTGCGACAGCTCATGTATCTAGCTTAATATAACAATACAACTAATGTCCCTTATATCTGATAATTAAAAGTTTTATTCGTTTAATTTGCGTATATATTAATTAATTAACTGTTACTAAAACGATATAAGCTATATATTAGTAGTAATTATTTACATATTTTCACAATTATACACATATAAATTTAATAGTAGATAATCTTCCAACTTAGGATTATAAGCAAGGCAGAAGTAATTCGGAAACAGCTCACTTATTTCGCTGATTTAAATAAAAGGTATTAGAGTTCTTTACAAAATGAAAAATATAAATAAAATAAAAGACGTTGCAGTAACGTCTCGGATACTTATCTAAAGCGGTACGTATATTACGCGCCTTAATAACTCCCGCAACCTTTTATTCGGTAATCGATTTTTTAAAAGTAAACTTATTACCTTTTTTAAAAAGCATCTTAACGAATAATTTATAATATATAACTCGTTAATTTACAAACCGTTATATAGAAACGCATAAAATCTGATTATATTATATTATTAAAAATTAACTTATTAATATAAAGATTATTATAAACAAGAAACGTTACAGTAATAAAGCGCCGGCATAAATATATATATGGGCATTACAGGCCCATAGTCAGCCGCCTAAGCTAAACTTAATTCGAGAAAGATAATACTTATCGAATTTAAGACGAATTAAAAGTAAGGATTATTATAATTAATAGCTAATAATAACTTTAAACCTTACTAAATAAAGATTATCGCAATTAATATATTAACCCTCTTTCCGATAAATAAGGGGGTTATATAATAAGATTACGTTTAAGCCTTATCGTAATATCAAGCTTTCATTAATGTCAAACTATATTCTCGATTTTCACTTTTCCTTCTTCTTTGGTTAGAAAATAAAACCCTTTTAGGCCACTTTTTACCGAGAGCACAGGTTAAGTCTTTAATATTAAGCGTATATTTAAAATACTTTTAAGGTTTTTATGTTTTGTATTTTACGGGCCAGCTTTTGTATTTAATAAGTATTTACGTTATTTTCGATTATTTTATGATGGATAATATCTTTTACTTTTGCTTTTATTTTAATCTTTCTAATTTTTCTATCTTTTCTATCTTTTCTATCTTTTCTATCTTTTCTATCTTTTCTATCTTTTCTATCTTTTCTATCTTTTCTATCTTTTCTATCTTTTCTATCTTTTCTACCTTTTCTATCTTTTCTATCTTTTCTACCTTTTCTACCTTTTCTACCTTTTTTATCTTTTTTAATTCTTTCTCTTTTTTAGGTAACGCTGTTTAGATATCGTTTAATTCCTAATTCTGGTATAATTTTAATGAAGATACCGGAAATCTATTATGTAGAATTATTTAAACAGATAACTTCCCTACCCTTAAGGTGATTACAAAACAAACGAATTGTGTAAGCTAGCTGAGGGGTGCTTAGCGCACCCTATATACGGAAAGGCCACCTACTGATCGGCCTTTATATTTTCCGGAGCTAAGCTACATAAAGTTGCACGCGTGCGACAGCACACGCAACGAGCCTAATAGAACAACATAACTGATATCCCCTATATCTGACAATTAAGAGTCTCATTTCGCTTAATTCGCTTATATATTAACTGATCAGCTATTGCTGAGATGATATAAGCTGTATATCAGTAGCAATTATCTATATATTTCAATAACAATAATAACGATCGCACCGTCGACGTCCTTAGTCATTTATAACGGACGCAAGGATTAAGATCTTTTTAAAGGCGAATTTTAATTTAAAACGTACGCGTTTAATATTTGGGATTTTATCAATCTTGATTAAAACGATCTATGGCCTATTAAACCTAAAGAACACTAAATAACCGCCTACCCGAAGAAATTATTCCGTTAAATAACGCCGCGAACAGCCAGTTTATCTACCGAAGGAATTATATAAGTCAAAAAGTCGATCGAACGGGTTATCCGATTAATACCCTTAAGATGATTATTAAGGGCCGATAAGCTTATATTTAAGACTTTGCAGTATATACTTATAAAGATCGGAAGTACGGAACCTTCTGTAAAGGCGTTAGCGAACTTCCGAAATAAATTCTAGAATTTATATTTCTAGCGATTAAGGAAATAAGTTTTCTTCCAAGAAAGAACTTACGAAAGTAATACGTTAAGTTGGTTAAATCCGGCAAGGTATACGATACCAGGCTATTAATTAATACTTAACGAGAATACCGCGAAAAGTTAAAGCAAGCCTCGAAGTCTGGCAAAAGGTTGGACGAATAAATCGTGAAGTAATAAGAGATTATGGCCTAGAGATACCGATACGGTATTCTAGAAACGAATATAACCGTTATATGGGTTAACGACTTATATATAGCTTTGGCTTTTATTATAAAAACCTGGATAATAACCTTTTAGATAATAAAAAAGGCTAAAATGGATAACGGTACGATAAGGTATTAAAAGATGGCAATTAACCTTCTGAATTATTCAGTTATAACTTATTCCTTATTTATATCAAGAAATATTAAGGTAACGTTTTTAACGTTATACGAGATCTTTACGGAACCGTTTAATTAGGACGATCTTAATCAGGAAGAAATTAAGCTATTTAACTTTTAACTGCAAGGTAAGACACCTAGACGAAGGTCGAAACGAGGTAATCGTAAAGGTTCCTAAATAAACCGAAATATTAATAAACGAAAGCGTAACGAATTAAATATTTAAGGTATTTATTAAAAAGTTTGCCTAAGCCCGGTTTATAAGTTACCTTAATGCTATTATATATTTCTTAATAAAGCTTTTACAAATGTTTATTTTAATATCGCTTTAATTAATTTAATTTAAAAAAAGGATTATTTTTAATAAATTATCGAAGGAAAAGATTAACCGTTTATTAAAAACTATAAAAAAGTTAATTATAAAAACAGATTAATTCCTAAAGGGAGTAAAACGGGTCCTAGCGTGTTTCTTGATTATTGATTAACGTAACGCTATAAGTATTTCGTTTTACCCTTTAAGGAATTTATCCATTCTAGACTTAAGGTTTAGAATATATATCTTTAACTTAATTAACAGGTTCCTAAATTTCAAACCAACTATATAAAGTAACGGGGTATACGCAGGTAACAGCTTGGTCTCGATTAAAGGCTACGGAAAGGTTAATGTATTACTTTAAAGCCTTAATAATACGAAAACGTTACGGTTATATAACGTAACCTGTTACGAAAAATTCGCATATAACTTAATATTATCCTAACAATTCCGAAAAAAAGGTTATTAATAAAATAATCGGAGGATTAATAATTATATTCAAAACAAGTATAATCAGGTTATTATTACGTTAATAAATAAGTTTAATTAATTCGTTACTGAAAATATTAACGTATTTATTTTTTATGCAACTCTTATAACCTATAAATAAAATATTAACTTATAGACGAAAAGATTATTATAAATAGATAATGATATTATATAGCATTTACGATTAGGCCATCTAGGCTCTAAAGTAATCGCTTAACTATATTTCTATATTAAAAGAATCCGATTAAAAGGTATATAACAATCGAATATTAAGTATATACCAAGACGAAAGCGAAAAGATAAATACGTCGCGAACCTTAAAAGGAAGCATCCCAATTAGGATACAAAATCGCCATCGATTTTATTAATTTCGAAAAAAACCTTGAAGAATATAAATACGTTATCTTCGCTACCGATAAATACTTAGGTTTTATTTAGGATACCTATTTAAAGAATCGGGAACAAGATATATTGATTATAACGTTTAGATACCTTTTAAAAGTTCTAAAAACTAGAATAAAATCTTCCCATAAGTATTTAAATACGATAACGAAATTTTAAAAATTTACTAATTTCGAGATACATTTTAATCGCCTCCTTTTAATATTAGACTTAAGCCTTTAATACCATATACCTAGGCTTAAAACGGAGGTGCAAAACGTTTAAGGGGTATGATTTAAAAAACGCGATTACGATATAAAATAACGTTAAATTATTAGCGTTCCTAATCGTATATATTTTTAAAGCGATAATATATTTATATAACCGTACCCTTAAATACGTTCTTTTTTAGCAAACCCTATATAAGGTTTACTATATTTATTTAGCGTATAAAAATGGCGTTATAATGCTTAATCGAAAGCCTTAATAGGCTTACCTTCGAACTTATAGCTATATAGCTTACGTTATAACGATCACCGCTATAAAAAAAAGAATAAAGATTTTAAAAGCTAAATCTTAAGATATAACTTAACTTTTTTATCGGTTATAGATTTACGAATATTTACGAAATTTAGAACGTATTAATTCATAAAGTTATTATTATTCGAAACGTTTAATTTAACGAAAAAATTACCTTTTCCGGTAATATTAAGAACCTTAAAAATAACTTACTTTACGTTACCGAAAACGAATTATAAAACCTATACTAACAAGTTACCATACTTAATTAGGTTGATAGTTACCTAATATATATACAAAAAAAAAGATGAAAACTTAAGTAGAATAATTTAGTTACCGGCTGGCCAAAAAGGATAGCTTTAAAATGGCATAACCGTTTAAAAAGACGTACGGGATGGGAAAGAATAAGCCTATTTATAAAGGATTAATTATCCTTATATAACCGTTATATTAAAACCATTTCCGTCCCCTGGTCCATTACTGTTACCAGCGTTTACCTTAATGATTATTACGATTATTAAGCCAACGGAAGAAATAAAAGTAAGTTTACGTTCTTATTATATTATTTAGCTTAAAATAACGGTAAAAAACGAAAGTACCTTCCGGATTAAAAACGTAAGCTTCCCGTACGTTCCGTATTAAAAGGATAATTATCGGTATAATTATAAAGTATAAAAAGCCGCGTTTAACGTATAACGTTTAGCTTATTTTGTTAATATAATCGATAATCGGCCGGTAAGCTACGGAAGTTTAAGGAAAATAAAAACCCGAAATACGCGTTATCCTAATCGGAAAGGCTTTAATATATCAAAAATAAAAGCGTTATTTAAGTCGCAAAGGCGGGTATATAGGCGAAATTTACCGTTACCGTCGCAAGATTATAAAAAGTTAAGTATATATTTATTAGAGAAGATATTCTGTAAAGCCGAATTAATTTACTTATAAAGTTATAAGGAAATAAAGTTTCAAAAGGTTATTAATTAATCCTTTATTAAAAAAACAGGTTTCAGGTATATATAAGTATATGTTTATAAGTTTAATAAACATGGTTAACTTTAAAAATATAAGGCCCGTTTTGTCATACGAAGTAATTAATAGCTTAAAGACGCTTATAGAAATATATACGTATTTAGGTTAACTGAAAGGTCATTTCGAACTTTAATCGTTATTACGGCTAGGTTTAACCTAAAGTTTAAATAATATAACGTTATAAACGCTTTCGTTAACGCGAATATGCCTTATAAAATATATATAAAATCGTCCTTAAGATACTTATAACGTAGTAAAATATTTTTATTTAAAAAGATATTATATAGATTAAAAAAATCCCTTTTACTTTAACGGGAAAACTTTACTAATATATTTAAGGATTTAGGACTTAACCTTATTCCTTACGAACCTTGTTACTTTTTTCGTTAAAAGGTACTTTTATTTTTTTACGTCGACGATATAATCGTTCTATATAATAAAAAGCATTAAAACTTTATCGATTAATTAATTTAATAAATATAAAAACGATATACCTTTATAAATAGTAAGGATTTATAATAATTCTTTAAAATTAAAATAATTAAAAATAAAGTTAATAAAAAAGTCTAGTTAGCTTAATTTAAATTTATAAATAAGTTACTTAATTAAATTCTTAAAGAAAGTTTAAACAACTTTTTTTTAAAAACGTTAATAATAAACGTTAAGTTATTACTAAATCCTAATTTAACTTATCTAGGTTTAATTAACAAATACTAGAAAAAGATCGGTTTTATCTTATATATTGCAATTAATACGTAACCTAAAATACTCTTTATAATATCCCGATTTATATAATTTAATCAAAATCTTAATAACGTATATTATCACGTTATTAATAAAGTTATATTATACCTAATCGATATAAAAACGTTAACGTTATAGTTCGGTAACAAAAACTCGATAATATTTAAAATAACGTTTTTTTCGTAAATAATTCGATCGACCGAAAAAACTTTTAAACTTACGTTATAAAGTTATTCGAAGAAATAATAAAATGACGAGCAAATAAGCAAAATATAATAATTATTTTTATAACCGAAACGGAGTTATTATTCCTTACGTAAGTTATAAAAAAAACTTTATTTACTTTTCGATTAATTCAGGAATTAAGAATCGACTTAAATATAGGACCGTTAAATATGTAATACGATAATTAATAAACGATATAGTTTATTAACGCCGACGTCGCCCTATTATAAATAAAGATACGATACGTAACTATATATAACTATTAATTATAAAAAGTGAAAAAATCAGACATAATTAAAGTAAATTATATACTTACGGGTAATATGTTAATTAATAAATTAATTAAAGCCCTATTACGAAAAGCTTTGAAATACTTTAAAAAATAATTAAGATTAATAAATATCACAAAAGCCTTAAATTAATGGAAAAAAGCTTTAAAGATTATTTCAGATAAAAAATTAGTTAATTAAAAGGATTTAATCGCCGGACGAAAGGTGGAATAAACAGCTATGGTTTTAAGGAAGTGATGAAATATGACGATTAACGCCGTGAATGCTTCAAGGCGTTAAGGGGGTATGTCAGCTAGCTGGGGGGTGCTTAGCGCGCACCCCATATACGGAAAGGTCACCTACTGATCGGCCCATATGTGTTCCGGAGCTAAGCTACATAAAGTTGCACGCGTGCGACAGCACACGCAACGAGCCTAATAGAACAACATAACTGATGTCCCCTATATCTGACAAATTGTGATAGCAAGGGCATCGTAACTACTATCGGACCTCCGGACTTTTGTTGACTTTTCAAATCTCCAAGTCCGAAACGTTTAAAGGATTAAATCCCGAGAAACTGTACAAAGTTATGATCTTATAGGCAATAACAGTTAAACGTGACGATACGTAATCACTTGATATAGCATACGCAGGCCGTTGCGTATACTAGTAATTCAATTACGAATGCTTCTTTAACTGGAAGCTGACATGTGGCAGACATCTATTATCAGCTGGACTACGTAGGTGGTTGCAAGGCTAGTCACGTGAGTTTAAGCTGAAGTAGATTTTATTCTCGCTTATCTTGCGGGCATTTTGCCTCCTTGATTTGGTATATCGCAAGTGATGACGCCATGAAGAATCATAAAGGGGAAGAGGAGCTCCCGGAATGGGCGCAAGAAGGGGAAGAAGAGTCGCCTGAATGGGCGCAGGAGAATGACGACTTGCCTGAATGGGCACACGAAGGAGAAGTTGGCGATACTAGCTTCGGAATTGGGGGAATGGTCAATTTTGCCCGGATGCGCGAATTCGAGCGGGACCACGCAGATCGGCGTCTCCACAGACCCTGCCCGGGATGTGGCCGATATCCAATGAACGACCAATCCCCCAAGGAAGTCTACAGCTCTGAACAGCGGCTCCAGTGGAAAGAGTCAGGGTGTTTGTCTTGCTATGCGATATGGCAGTGTTCCCTGGCCGTGCGGAAGGACGTGGTTCGGGTTTCTGGAGACCTCGTGTGGTTTGCGAGGGAGAACATGGACGTCTTGCAAGTGCGGCTTTACAATGAAGTCGGTCGGTGACTACAAATCTCCCCGGCTGTCCAAGATTGACACGAATTCTCATGATACCGAGTATAGGCACGAAAGACCCCGTATTGCAATTTGGATCCTCCAGGTACGTGGCGCCGAGAGCCGACTCTCAAGAAACTTTAAATTGCGCCAAAGAATGGCTCGCGTCGTGTTCGAAATGTCACGGTCCTTGCGGCTTGGATACGGCGCCTATACTCCCTACGCGAGTCCTTGACGTTTCTCAGCCGAATCCTTGCCTTCTACACTCCGGGGGACTAGTAGCGCCTTATGCTGCTCTTAGCCACAGCTGGGGCAAATCGCAGCCTTTGAGAACATTGAAAAACAACGTCGTCAGCCACACGAACGGTATTGCGATCGAGTCTGTACCTAGGACATTTCAGGATGCGATTCGGGTTACACGGCACCTGGATATTCGCTATCTCTGGATCGACTCACTATGCATCGTCCAAGACGACGGGGACGACTGGGCCAAAGAAGCGACCAAGATGGCGGATTATTACACTGGCGCCGAGGTAGTCATCGCGACTTCGTCATCTACGGGGTGTACGCAAGGATTCCTCGGGGCCCGGCCAGAGATAATGAAAGGCACCTTACAAATTCCCCGGTATAAAGGCTCGCAAAAGCTGCTTCCACTCCACTTCCGAGAGGCTTTATTAGGGGACAGCGGCAGTATAGCGAGACAGGTCGGCTATCAGAAGGACACACTTTGGACTCGGGGTTGGTGCTATCAGGAGCGCTTGCTAGCCAGGCGATATCTGTCTTTCGGCCGGCGCGAGCTGCTCTGGGAATGCAATGCGGCATGCCACTGCGAAAGTTCCGACGTTTCGAACCCAGACCTGGGCATAGATGCCGAAAATACCGGAACCGGTAGCGATCACGACTATAATCTCTCGTTGGGTCTATCGCGATCTTCTAAGGCAGATCTGTATAAGTTCTGGATGGTCAAAGTCGTGCAACACTACGCCCATAGGAGCCTGACGAAGTATACCGATCGCCTCGTGGCTGTGCAGGGTGTGGCAGCAGTTCTAGAAAAGCATTTGGGAGATGAGTACGTCTATGGCATTTGGAAGGGGGACGCACTGTGGGGTCTCAGCTGGTCGACCAGAGCCGATCCCGGGGCCACGGGACCTCGCGTCCCGCTCGACATTGCACCGACTTGGAGCTGGGCATCCTTGTACGGGCCCGTCGAATATAGACTCTGGCCCGAGAGGACCTGGAGCGTCGAGTTCTTGGGGTTTGGTTCGCCAGAGGAGAAACTGGAAGCGAACCGTGCCTCTCCTCTAAGCATTGAGCTCAGAAGCCAGCTACTAACCGCTCATTTGGAAACCGCAGACGATGACATAAACCCGTTGAGGTTGGTTCTGCAAGATAAGGGCCGAGACGCCGGTCTATTCACTACGGACGTCTTTCTCGACACTCCCTGTCAGCGTATCCTCGTGGGAACTCTAGACGGCGATACTATCGAGACAGCAAATAGAGTCGCCGCAAGCACTTGTACGAGTGGCGAACAGGAGCAGCGACCGAAGTGGGTTACGAACGACCAAGGAACCATTACAGTATGGCTTCTCCATCTCTATAGCAACATCCACTATCTCCATTCCGAGTTCCTCGTCCTTGGACGGTCGAGTTCCCATTCGGGAGTGTATGAGCGCATAGGAATCTCGAATTTTGGACAGACCGTGGCGAGATACAACCAAGTCCAAGGCATTATCGAAAGCTCGCCTGAAAGAGAGGTATCCATAATATAAATACAATTTAACCGGCATAGGCCGCCAGCTCAGCCACAGAAACTAACTCATCATGCCTATCTTCTTGATGATACATGATATTCCACGAGCTTACTAGCACTTTCGTTAAAGATATAAGTAGCGGGGATGGAGATGAGCAGTTACTGCCTTAGCGCGGGTACCTTTGTTCTGACTTTACGGCGTTTTGCTCTAGAGTTGGGCGTAGGTCCCTCTCTTCAGTAATTGAGACTTTGTTATAAGGATGGGTCAAATCGGGCCGACTAAAAGGGCATCTTGGACAACACCGCCGAATTAACCCCAAGCATATTTGTTGCTTTTCTTTAATTATACCTATTAAACGTTTTACACCCTTATTTTATGCCTGTGCATAAGGTGTTAAAAGCGTAAGTTTAATATTAGAAAAAAAGGGCAATTGTAATATGCCTTTAAACTGATGACCGATCCGGGTGCGCAACTGGCGCGGGTGCTAATTTTCTAAGGAGCCACTTTCTATTCTCTTCTTCCAAACGGTAGTGGACCCGTCACGTGATAAGCGGTTTCCTTCCCTGCCCCGCAGCTGTAGCGCGGCGGGACTTCGGGCATGCCTCGTTGAAAAAGGGAAGCCTTTAAGCCAATGGCTTCCGTACGATTTGGAACAGGGGGACGCTCCGTGCTTCCTTTAGGTCGTAGTAAAACTCCCTGATCTCTCCTGGGCTGCATGGCGGGTCGCTGCGGGCCGCGGGCGATCTCGACCCTAGGCCACCCCTTTGGCAGGCCGCAGTCTGCCGAGCTGTCCACCTTTTTCTATTCCCTACTAAGCGCTTCTTCTGGAGGCTCCTGGTCTGGCCGCTTCGTAGCCCACTCCCCTTTCGCCTCGCCATCGTCACGGTAGCGCTGCTCGGCCGGGGGAAGGCGAGGGCGGCACCTTCGGTCCCGTCTTTTCCTTGCCTCTAGTATCGCTATACGCATCTGTACCGCAGCGCATGTGTCGCGGATCCTTCTCCCATGCCCCTATAGTTGAGTCTCGCCTCGAATTGTGCTAATCTTATATCAAGATACAGGTTTAACGGTGGGCAGCCCGATTCTGATCCTAAGAGATGCGCTAGTGTAGTTTTATGTCCCTGTAACGGTGCGTAGGCACTGCGTTTGCTCCGTTCGTAAGCCACGAGCAATCCCACGGCCTCCTATTTCGTCACTTGGCGTATGCTAAACCGAGGCGCCGTATGCCATTGCGCTTCTGATCACTATGGTACATCTTGAACCTAGATTCGGGCT
Source organism: Monosporascus ibericus (assembly GCA_004154915.1). Taxonomy (NCBI): domain Eukaryota; kingdom Fungi; phylum Ascomycota; class Sordariomycetes; order Xylariales; genus Monosporascus; species Monosporascus ibericus. Next base: position 168,084 of record QJNU01001574.1, read on the forward strand.
TAGTCCCAGGTTATTTCGTACGAACACACTTTGAAGCATGGGCACTGAGAATGAATACGCCTTTCTTAGCTTAACGCCTCCAAACTTCGCATGGTATTTGTGCCCGGTTTTGGGCCGCTACATGGCGGATTCAAACTCTATGGCAGAAACAGCCTCATCCGGTTTGTCGTGACGACGAGACTGGGGGCCGATTGGCCCTTTTGTGCCCTTGCCAGACCAAATAGATACGGTAGACCCATGCCGAAGAAGCTTGCTCGCCGCCTTTTTTGCCCGGCAGAACGGATCCCCTGTAGCTACAAGGGGTCATGTCACTTAATTCCCCTGAAGCGAAGTCGCTGTGACTTTTTGTTAGTGATCAGACGCACTGCAGCTTCAGCGCAAACACTTGGTTCGTGCGCGAAAGCCGTCTAACGTGGCGGGTTTCCTTAAACAGCACCCTCCGGATCTCCGGCCATTCTTCAGCCACAGTAACCCCGCAGCGGCCCGGCCGTGTGCACTCAAAGAAAGTCGACGCAGTCGTTGAAGAGTGCCAGCGAAGATGTCGAAGACTTCTGCCATGAGCGGCGACCCGACAGAGAAATCGACCAATCCCGTAAACAGACGAAACTGGTGTCTAAAGTGCTGTGCACGCTACAGCCTGACTATTCGGCTGCGTGCACGTTACCTTATCGAGATCAGGCCTTATTTTTAAGGTTATGGCTGCGCCGCAGGCGCAGCCATGGCTAGAGCTTTCAATTCAGAAGTAGCTGCAGGGGTTAAATGTATCAACTAAACCCTTTTCAGAAAACTTTCTATAAAAACACTAAAACTTCAAAAATAGGGCCTGATAGCAAGTTGTGATTTTTTCGTTCCGTTTTCCATATCTTTATATAAATCGTTAAAATTATTAAAACAGAAATTTCGAATATGAGTTTAATTTGATATTACTTATTTTAAAATTAGGAAAATTCGTTTTAATTAAAACCGCGTAGTTAGTATTAGCTTAAACAGATATTTAAAATTTCGTTCTCTGTATATACCTATTTTTCGTTAGCATAATAATAATGTAACGTACTACATAAGCGAACGATTTACACAAACGAGCGACTCGTTTTTATTAACATTCTAACTACCCAACTTTACTAATTTATTATTTAATACCAACGTTATGCAACGTTTTATTAAAGAAGCTAAAATAAACTTAGCTATTTAAGCTAAAAAGCGAAACTAAAAGCTTAATTTTAAAAAGTTTGGTTTTATCTACGATATTATAAAAACGACCTTAAAAGCTCGATATAACGGTAAACGCGCCCGAACCGATAATATTCCCAATTCGCGAAAATTAACGTTAACCGAAAAATAATCCATTATCGAAAAAATCCTTAGCTTAAATACGCGAACGTTTTTTATCCGGCTTTAACATATTAAAAATATAACGAATTTATGACTGGCCTAACGCGCTGTAAAACGCGTCGGGATTAACTGGGCGTCGAATTTTGTACGATGGCAAAAAAAGCTTTAAACGCGTTTAAATCGGAAAATCGATTATTAAAAAATATTATGCGAAAATCCAGAAGTATTTCGTAAATAATTTAAATTCGTTCGAGTTATAATCGTAAAATACGGGATTATTAAAAGAAATTATAATTTTAACGAAACGGGCTTTTAATAAGAATTTTTATAATATCGGGTATAATAATTATAAATTCTAAAAAACGTAAAAAGTTTAAATAAACGTAATAAGGTAATAAGAAATAAGTTATAATTATATAAGTTATTAATTCGTAAGGTTAGGTTTTACCGTTATTTATTATATTACCGGAAAAAACTTACTTAAATTTTTAATATGATAATAACTAATTACCAATCGATTAAAAAATACGTATTAATTTTAATAATTAAATAATAAATAAATTAAGTTTAAAATGGATTTAACATTTTGACAAATATATACGAACGCGTACGAAAAGAGTAGAACGTTTTTTTTATTTTCGACAGTTACGAAAGTTATTATTTAATCGAATTCGAAAAATATTACGCGAATAACGATATTATTACTTTTTACATATCCGCATATTCTTTTTATCGGTTTTAACCTTTTAACGTATTTTACTTTTTTATTTTAAAATACGTTTATTCGCTTTATATCGAAAGTTTAATACGACGTTACTATACCTATATTACGAAAGATTTCCTTGCCGATTTTTACGACGCGTTTAAAGCTACCATAACGTCCGATAATATTAAATCCGGATTTATAAAGGCTGGATTTATTTCATTCGATCTTAATAATGTTTTTTTAAAATTAAACGTTCCTCCGGTTATACGTATACCGACGGTCTTGCCGTTTACTTCCGCCGGTTTTATTTTTTCCCTTTCCGTAAAAACCTTTAAAATATCCGTAAAATAACAAAGTAAAAACGTTATTTATAAAAAAAGATTAAAAATTACCAGGGTAGCTTACCAACAAAAATGGTCGAATCGGTTAATCTTTTAATAAAAAATAACTTGTTACTTTTGTACGAAATCGCTCTTTTTCGGGAAGAAACCGCCTAATTACGCGAAACGAACTATATTTTAAGCAAACGTCGGAAAATTAAAAATAAACGTTTCCAAAAAGGAAGAACACTTATTATACAAAAGGGATAAGCTTTTTTAGCCGAAAAGAAAGGAGGTAGTAAAAAAATGCAGCCAACAACGGCTAAAGGTAATTATCGTAAAAGGGTTAAAACGAAGGAACGGAGGTGTGGCGTTTGCGGTAAGCCCGGATATAATACGCGTACTTATGAAAAAGTTATAAATATATCTAGCGATAAAAAATCCGATTAATTTAAATTAATTTATTACGTTATGGTTATTTTAATTGATTTTATTATCGCGGGGTGCCTAAAAACGAGTCGTTCGCTTGTGTGAGTCGTTCGCTTGTGTGAGTCGTTCGCTTGTGTGAGTCGTTCGCTTCTATGGTACGTTAATCTTATAACTTAAAATAATAATATATAAAGCTTAAGATTATTTGCGATAAACACCGAGGTATATTTTCTTTCCGATTAGTTAAGTATGGATAATATATTAAAAAGTTTAAGATATATATTTTAATCGTTTAAAAATTTAACGTTCGAAAATAACGCGTTTACTTTTATTTAGTAACTTTACCGGTTTCTTGTCGATATAAACGTAATTAATTATACGTTAACGTGATATGCAAAACCTAAAACTCTATAAAGATTTTATGCCGTTAGTTTATTCGTTTTATATTAAGTGCTACGCTTAACAAGTAAGGCCGTATTTTACGAAAGGAATAAATAAGTACGATATGTGATCGGATTTTCTGGAAACTTAATATTTTATTAATAAAATAGACTTTAAAAAGTCATTTATTATTTCAGTATTTTTTTAGTATAAGAATTGCTTTAACGTTAATAAGTTCTTTTTAATACGCGTTTTTGCAAATTTTAATATAAAATTAAAGTTAGTATTCGTTAAGATTATTTTAATACTTTCGTAATAATTAGTATCGTAAGTTAATTATACGATAGGTAACTTTTAAACTTAATTATTTTATTCGTAATTAATGTAATATCGTAAGTAAGTTTTTAATATTTAGTTAGTGTTTTTTATTTATTCGGTTATTTAAAGTTTGAATACGTTAGATAGCTTATAATTTAGCCCTAATTATATTATAGGTTTTTGTTAAAACTTCGAAATAAATATTATTCCTAAATTTGACATAATTTCCGTTAGTAATCCGTATATTTTTAAGATATATTTAAAAAAGAACATAAGTTAAAAACTTTTTATTTGTATTTTTGTTATATAGTAGAAAATAAGAAACTTTAGTATATCGTTTAACGATTATAAAGATATTATTATAATATATTTCTATAGCTAGGTTTTTTAATAATGGAAGTTTAGTAATAAAGTCGAAAATAATTAAATCTTATAGTTATTTTCTAATTAGTAATAGCTGTAATTTTCCGTATAGCTTATGTCATCGAATCTTTATTCTGTTATATATATAGCATTATTATCGGATTTTCTTTATTATTGATTTTATTTTAGAAAAATAATAAGTATGTTATAGTTATTTTAGGGTTTTATAAATCCTTGAATATCCGTATAGTTAATGTTCGTATATATTTCGTACTAATATTGCCTAGTATTTTTGTAGAATTTGTATCATTTTTATTTTTTTGTTTTTAAGTAAGCTATCGTTATATTTTTAGATTTTTTAGTATAAGTTGAGTAATGTTGTTTTGATCGTCGTTATTTATCGTAGTTACAAGTATCCTTTTAACTTAATATCGAAGATTTGATAGCTAACTTTAATTATCTTTTTTCAAATTTAGTTTTCGGTTAAACGTATTTACCTTGTTATTTTCCGAATCTTTTTAGTAAATGATAATAAAGTTGTATTTTGTTAATTTTTCGATATAACGCAATTATTATTTTATTAATTCTTTGGTGATGGTAAAGCGAATAAAGTTTTTATGGTCCGTATATATTTTAAACTGGTAAAGATTTCCTTTTAGGTAGTATTTGAATTTTCGGAAAGTTTTAATAATAGCTATAAACTTTTTATCGGGAATTCTATAATTTAATTTGGCTTTTTTTAATTTATAAACGTAAAAAGCGATAAGGTACAAATTGTTTTAAATATTACGGTATCCGCTTATTACATTTAAAGCATAATCCGAAATATCGGTTTTAAGTTTAATTACGCGGCTTAAGTTGTATATAATTAATATTAGCTCGTTAGTAATTGTGTTTTTAATTTTTTAAGGGGCAGGTTTTATTTTTACTATTTAAAAGAATTTATTTCCTTTTTTTGTTAAGTTAATTAATAATATAGCTATTTTGCTAAAGTATAAATTTCTTATAGTAGTTAGCAAATCCGAAAAAAATTTATACTTTCTTAATTAAAACGGGCGTTTTAAATTCCTATACTGTAGTAATTCTTTTAGGATTTATCTTAATGTATCCCGAGGTGATAATATATTTTAGGAATTTTGCTTTTTGTATATTAAACTGGCTCCGTTTTATTCTCATTAGTAAATTAGCGTTTTATAAGGCTTAAAGAACTAAATGAACGTATTTTATATATTCCGTTTTGTTTTTTAAGTAAATGAGAATATCGTCGAGGTAACAAATAATGAAGATATTTAAGTACTTTCTGAATATATGATTAACTATCTATTAAAAGCTTGCTAGTACGTTCGTAAATCCAAAAGGTATAATAAAGTACTTAAAAAATCCGCATTTCGTTTTAAAGGCTATTTTTTATTCGTATTTTGGTTTGATGCGGATTTGGTTATATCCTTTTTTAAGATTTAAGTTTGTAGATTATATTTCTTTATAAAGGCAATTTTTATTTTTATTAATTAAAAGTAATAGTACTTTTTTATTTATAATATCGTTTAGTTATTTGTAATTAATAATTAGGCGTAATTTTTTGTTTTCTTTTAGATATAAAGAATATAGGATATTCGGTTAATAAAGTAAACCGTTGTATGTAACCTTTTTTGAGCTTGTTTATAAGGTATTTGCGTAAGGCCCGTAATTTTGTTTCATTAAGATTGTAGATCGAGTAAAATCTGGTTAACGTTTTTTTAAAGGATTATCTTATAGTTTTATTTATTGTATTTTAGTAATTTTATTTCGAATTCTTTTCGAAATAATCGTTTATATTTGCAATACTTTAAAAATACGTTAATTATAATTCTTAGGTTTAGAGAGTAAAGCTATGGGTCATTGCTTGTTTTTCGTAATTTTATTTTAATGGTAGCAATAATACGTCGTATTTCTTTATAACACCCTTATTCTTTTATGCTTTATTTTTATAGGTGATAAGGTTTTTATAATATCCTTATATTTATACTTGTTGCCACTTTCGATCGAATATTAAAATCTTTTCGTATTTTGCTTTTTTTATCGAAAGGGTATAAAGTAAATTTTACTTAATTAGTTATTTAATCGATTAAAAGGTTATATTAATATAATTATGATTTTCCGAGAATTATATCATAATTCCTTATCGAGACGATATTAAAATTCATTATTTAGTTTTACTTTTTAACGAAGATTATAAGATAATTAATCTTACGGGTAGTTTTTCCATTATCGTAAGTAAAAACCTAACCTTTTACGTTCTCGGCGATATAAGGTTTTACATTTTTTTATGATAATCGAAGTTAGTTAATTATATCCGGTATAATATAATTACTTTTTATTATTCCGTAGTTTATAAATGAGGTAAATTAATATGTTTTAATTCGTACTTGTAAGGTGATAAGTTTATTTTCGGCTTTTATCGTCGCGTTTAAAACCTTTTTAAAAAGGCTCGTGCTACCCTTTCCGGGTTTTATTATCCTGCCGCTTTTTTATAAGTAACGTTTAGTTTTTGACTTATTTTTTAACGTTTTAATGCGTTTTTAATTTTTTAAATTAAATGCCTATAATTACTTTAATTATCTTTCTTATTAGCGTAAGGTAACTTTAAATTAGAGGATTTACGTTTAAAGGTGTTTTTTTAATATATTCTGATTCGGGGTTTTCTTATCCCTTTGATTTTGCTTGGAATTTGGCGTCGTATTGCTTTATATTCTTATGTTATTTTGAATGTTTTCTTAAATATTTCGTCGTTTATCTCGGTTTATTATAAAGGTTAATCCAAAATTTAAATTATTAATTATTTTTAAGCATATTTTTATAACCGTTTACTGGATTTATTCGTTTTTGTCTTATAATTATACCACCTTAAATAGCATATAAGGTTTTTATCGGGATAACCTTTTTTCGGGCTAATTTGCAGTTACCGTAATGGCGTTGATAATGTCTTGAATGGTATATATCCTTAGATGTTTATATTATCGTTAATTTCTTGAGTTTATTCAGGTTTAATCGTGGAAGTTAAATCCTTATTTCTATATTTACGTAATTCGCCGTTCAATATATTATTGTTTTTTTTATATTTTTAAGGTAATAGATGCGTTTATAATGGATAATATAAATTTTTCCGTATCGGTTTAGTTATTTTAGTAATAGAATTTCGTTTTATCCTTAATATTTCTTAATTTATACATTTAGTTTTAATTGTTCGTACCGTTATCGCCTTTTTTTAGGAACGGGAAAGTAACTTATCTTTTATAAGTTGTTTTTATCCGTCGTATTCTTTTAGCTATTAAGTTACCGTGGGTTCTCTAGTAGAGGTTCGTTATTTCTGAATAGTTGCTTAAAATAATTTTTTATTATACTTTTTTAAGGAGGTTATAGTCGTTTTTAACCTTAAGTATATTAATTAATCGATTATCATTATCTTAATTATTCCGAGAAGGTTTTTAGGGAAACGGTATCTATGTATTTTGTCGTAGTTTTTTACGTGTTTTATATTAATACGCTTTATGTTTTATCTTGGTCTAATTATAACATTTGATGGTATAAGAGTTACGTTATTAAATTGCGCCTAGTTCCATAAGTTTTAATGCCGTTTTATAGAATGTATTTATTTTTTATAACGTGCTAGTATTAAAGGAATTCTTTAGCTTATTATTTTGCCAGTCCTTAAAGTATTAAATCCTTTAGGCGGATTATCGATCGTCGATTTTGACTACCATAACGATTTAATTTACCAACTTTTCGGGGCCATTATCCTTAAATAATTCTTTTTATATTTCTTTTTTTTTCTTTTTCTTTTTTTTTTTTTTTTTTTTTTTTTTGGCCGTCGAAAAACGTAATTATTAATGCTTTTTATTCTTAATTGATTTTTAATGTTAATTAAACGAAGAAATTACCGTACTCGAAAGTTGATTTTTTTTTCGAATCTTTCGTAATCGTTATAAATTGTTATAATTATTATAAACCTTTATTCGGGAGGACTAATAATTTATTTACGAAAAACGGGTTTAAATTAAATAACCGCGTTTCCGGTTAATTGTTTTATAGCGCACTAAATTCGTAAAATGAGTATTATAAACTTAATTAGGAAATATTTAAAATATACGCGATATTTTATAAAGAATTATTATAATTTGATACTAATTTCGTCAAAAAGGGCAGGCTTAATAAATTTTAAACCTTTTCCAGTTTCCTTATTATAAGCTGTTTAGGCAGGTCATATTAGTTAAGTTAATTAATCCGGTTAATCGAGTTACTTTATATTTATTTATTTATTTAATTCGACTTTTTAAGTTTGTAATTAGTTACGGGTTTTTTTAAACGTACGGGTAAGTTTAGTTTTGTCGTTAATAAATTGCGTAATTATGTTAGTTAATTAGTTAAGTTAACATAAGGTTTTTTCTTAGGAAACATTAGGTCGAATTTTTATTATTATCGGAATATATGGTATTATGTCCGGGAATTTAAAAAGTTTTTTTAAGGGCGGGCTGTTTATTAAATAGCATAATATTATTAAATAAAAGCTTATAACGTATAACGGTTAATGTTATGACCTAGCGGTCTTGGCTGCAACACACATAGTCGGACCTCCAGAACTTCAACCCCGACCTAAGTTCAGACATCACGTAACCAGCTCAAAGGGCTCAACTGCCCCTATTGGCCCAAAGCTTTTAAGCCAGCCGAACCACGAAAGGGCTCAAGGGGACTCAAAGGGGCTCAACTAATAAAATGGTTTAAGCCGCTTAAGCACCTTAACCTAAAATGAGGATATATACGCTCGTTATTATCATAGCTTAGATAAATCACCAACTTATAATATAACTTAGTTGCCCAGATTACTTTTAATAATTTGGTATTACTAAACGTAATTATTAAACGTATTATTACTTAGTTTCTTACGACATTACTGCTAACATAAACCGTACGACTAGGTTTAATAATTGGTTAAACCCTTTAACCGTTATACGTTATAAGCTCTTATTTAGTAATATTATTAAACTTTAAGCAATACCCTTAACATTATATCGTCCAGCAAGCAACCCGTTTCCAAAAAAACCTTTCAGGTACCTAAAGATAACCCTATAAACTCCGACAATAAAAAGATTCGACCTAGTCTTTCCCAGAAAAAAGCCTTACAATAACTTAACTAGCTAACTAACGCAGTTACGCAGCTTACCAATAATAAGATCGAACTTACCAACACACTTAAGGAAACTCGCAAACAGCTGGAAACCTAAAAGGTTAAACTAACAAAACAAGCAAGCATGGATCAGCCGGCCCAACCAGGACAACCTATCCAGACAACCCACGGTAAGGAGACCGGAGAAATCTTGAAACCTACCAAGCCTACCCCTTTCGACGGAACCACCACCAAGTTACAACAGTTCCTTACGGAATGCCGTACCTACTTTGAATATTTTCCAATCAAACTCGTAATACCCACCTTTCGAATCCAGTTCGCTATAAGACGGTTAACCGGAAATGCGGCCACTTAGTTTAAGCCTACCCTTCGCAAATAGGTTACCAAACCCCTTTAACAAAAATCCGCAGAAACTACGAATACCTATAACGATTACGAAAAATTTAAGGAGGAATTAAAAAAAGCATTCGGAATAATAAACGAAAAAACTAAAGCTAAAAAGAAAATTAAGGATCTAAAGCAAAAAAGATCAGCCTCCGGATACGGCAACTCCTTTATTTAATTAACTTCGAAAATCAATTAGAGACAAAAAGCATTAATAACCATATTCTTTAACGGCCTAAAAAAGGAAGTACAAAAAGAATTGTTTAAAAATAAACGCCCCGAAAAGTTAGTGGATTACATCGCCATAGCAGTCAAAATCGACGACCAGCAATACGCTTGGAAAACTCGATACTCCAAAAACCGTCAAAACAATAAGCCAAGGCACCCCCTTAATACCAATACGCTATAAGAAATTAATATATCCCATAGAATAATACCAGGACTTATGGAATTAGGCGCGGTTTAATAACGCGACTTACGAACTATTAAATACTTTAACTACAACAAAATAGGATATAAGGTCTTTTAATACAAGGTACCCAAAAAGCCATAACAAAATACCTAAACACCGGTTCCTTAAGGAGCCCCTCGAAATAATTAAAAACAGGACAACAAATTAATCAACATAATTAGGATTAAAAATAACCATAATCCCCCTAAGAAAGTATAATAAGAATTATAAAAGGTAAAAGAACTATCCCAGGCAGCTATTTAAGAACGGCGAACCCTTACTATAGGACCCATAATAACCCAATAGCTAAAGGAACATAACGGATAAAAAGAACTTTCAGAAAATAAATTATTTTCCCGTTCCCAAATAAAACGGGGATAACGGTACCAACAATTAAAACTAAACGCATAAATTAAAAAGTATTAAGGTTAAAATAAGAACTTATTACCCAAATAACCAAACTAATACGGGAAACTTTATACTATCTAATATAAGCGCACCCATTACCCTAAACATATAGAAGGAAAACGGTACATTAAATAACAACTTATATAAATATACAACCAAAAATTCAACTTTTATAATCAAACCGGAAAAAATCCTAAAAATTAACGATAGTACAAACACTTAAAAGCATTCGCTTCGGAAGATACCGTTAACATTATTACGGCGGCGACAAGTTAACCTAAAAAAAAAAAGCTGCCCTAACGAAAACCCTATATACAATTACGAATAGTACGATTACAAAACAAAAAAAGAATGGATCTACCAGATAGTTATAAAGGTATTATTAAAAGTAATTAATAATTTAAATTTCCGTTTAACCTTTACAAACGACCTAAAACAACGATAGGAAATTAAATACGAAAAAAAAAAGAAAAAAAAAGAAAAAAAAAACTGAAAACATAAGGTAATACGATACCCAGTTCTAAGCATAACAGCAGGGACGAAAGGCCCCCGAACTAAAATATATCAGCAAAAAAGATTTCTAAACATAAGTCCTCTTACTTAAAGTTACTTTACGCCGACAGGAGGAATAACTAAAGCAGTTGCAGGCCTTTAACATACAGAACCAAAAGCGCATCAAGACGTTAAAAGATAAGTTAAAAGATAGACGCCACCTATAAAAAAGCCGCAGGATAATAAGACCCGAAAAAACTAGCAAAAACTTCCCAAAAAGGCTCTGAATACGACGATAAAAGCCAAGAACGACCCTATCACCCTACAAATACGAATTAAGATATATTAATTTACTATATTTGTAGATTACGAAGCAATAAGAAGTAACTACATTATGCCGGATATAATTAACCGATTTCAATTACCATAAAAATGGAACCTTATATCGCTAAAAACGCAAAAGGTTAGGTATTCGCTTACGACAACGGAAAGATCAGCCGCAAAATTAATCATCTCGAAATCTTCGTTAACGAACGAAACCAGATAGCAAACTTCGATATCGTTCCGATAAAGAATTACGATATGATCCTCGGAAAACCATAACTATACCAGTATAACTCCTTAATTAATTAAATAACTGGCTAAGTAAAGTTCGCTTTATATTTACTTAACAAAAAAAAGCAAGATACGAAAAGATCTTAATACTTAATCGAAGATAACAACAAATACAGGCATAAGGATACGACAAAAACCTTACCACCCATAGGAATAAAACATAAGAAAAAATAAGGGCACTATAAAAGAATACGACGTATCATCGTTATCATTAGAACAAAGTTGTAAAAGATAAACGATCATTTACAACATCAGCCCCCAAAGCCAGAAAGCATAGCCAATATACCTCCACAATACCACAGATATAAACAACTGTTTCCAAAAGAACTCGAGATAAAACTACCAGAACATAACGAATAAAACCACGAAATAGTTCTTAAAAAAGGGATATCGACCAGATTCTATCTAATCTATAACCTTAACGAAATAAAGCTATAGGTATTACGTAAATACCTTAAAGATAAACTTCGGAAAAGTTACATATAACGTTTTAATTTATCAATCGGATATCTCATATTCTTTATATTAAGGAAAAACGGAAAGCTACGCCTGGTTATCGATTACAGGCAATTAAACAATATCACGATTAAAGACAGAATACCGTTACCCTTAATTAACGAAATAAAAAATCGACTTTACGAAGTAAATTAATTTACGAATCTAAACCTTAAAAAGGGATATAATCAAATCCGCATCAAACCAGGATACGAATAAAAAACAGCCTTTAAAACAAAGTACGGACTTTTCGAATATTTCGTTATACTTTTTAAATTTACGAACGTATTAGTAACTTTTTAACGAATGGTTAATTACGTATTTAGGGAGTACTTAAACATCTTCGTTATCTGTTACCTCGACGACATTCTCATTTATTCGAAAAATAAAAAGGAATATGTAAAATACGTTTATATAGTTTTTTAAGCCTTACAAAACGCTAACCTATTAATTAATAATAAAAAAAGCTAATTTTATACCCAAAAGGTGGAATTTTTAAGACATATTATTATCCTAGGATGTATTAAGATAAACCTTAAGAAAATCGCTATAGTACAGGAATGGGAGACGCCTACCATAATTAAGGAAATACAAGCCTTCTTCGGATTCGCTAATTATTACAGGAAGTTCATTCGAAACTTTAGCAAAATAGCTATACTATTATTTAACCTAACGAAAAAAGGAAACAAGTTTTTTTAAACGACAAAAACAAAAATAGCTTTTCAAAAAATTAAAAAATGCGATCACCAGCGAGCTAGTACTGATCATGTACAACCTAAGCCGCTTAATTAAGCTTAAAACCAACGATTTGAATTATATTTTAAACGCAATAACAGGATACCGCGATAACTAAGATTACTTATACCTTATCGCCTTTTACTTTTACAAATTAAAAAAATTAAAAGTAAACTACGCCATTCCCAATAAAGAATTTATAGCCATTATCAAGGCTTTCCGAAAATTTAAACATTATTTTAAGGGAAACCTCCATTAAGTTAAAGTATATACCGATTATAAAAATCTTACCCGCTTTACCATTACCAGAAAACTTACAGGACGATAACTACACTACGCCAAAGAACTAGCAAAATACAACTTTATTATTATTTACCAAAAGGGATCAAAAAACGGTAAAGCAGACGCACTTAATCGAAAATCAGACCTCGAGGAAAAGGTAATTAAGGTTAATTACCAGATCTTCGATACCATACCAGAAGGATACCTATAATCACGACACATAATAACAATCAAAACAGCACCTTTCGATTTGTACTAAAAAATCTAGGAATATAACGACAATTTACTTAAAAACCAGAAAATGGAAAAAATATAAGTCCCAAAACAATACCAGGAAATATTAATACGAAACATATACGAATATCAATTATATGGACACTTAAGGATTTACAAAACCTTAAAACGATTATAACGTACTTATTACTTTTCTAAAATAAAATTAATAATAAAGAAAATACGATAATAATATTATACTTATAATAAAGCAAAGGTTCGACGATACAAGCCATACGGAGAACTATAGCCATTACCAATCGTAAAGTAACTATAAAATTTAGTTACTTTTAACTTTATTACCAAACTTCCACTTTTAAAAAACCTAATTACGGGCATACATTACGATGGCATCTTTATAATCGTTAACCGATTTACTAAATTTTCCTATTTCTTACCATATAATAAAAACACGAACGCAAAATAACTAGCTTATATCTTTTTAAAACACATTTTAAAAATATACGGATTACTAAAAGAAATTATTTTAAATTAAAAAAAAAATTAAAATTTTAACAAAAGTTTATAACGTAATTAAGCTTAAATCATAAACTATTTAACGTATTTAAACCCTAAATAAACGGATAAACAAAAAAATTAATTAAATATTAAAAACCTACCTATAATATTATAATAATTACGAACAAAATAATTAAGTCCAGAAGTTACCTATCGCATAGCTGGCCTACAATACCAATTACCACGAAAGCACCAAAATAACTTTAGCAAACGCCAACTTTGGCTTTATACCTAAAGTTTACGAAGATATACGCAAAAACTCTATTAACGTTAAGGCAATCCTTATATCAAAACAACTTAAGCGACTATACGCAAAAATAAAAACAAAACTTAAATTCGTACGCAACCAAATAAAAAGGTACTATAACCAAAAAAGGTTAAAAAGACTAACCTTTTAAAAAGAGGAGATGGTTTACCTAGTTACCAAAAACATCCAAACTAAGCGACCAAATAAAAAACTTGATTTTAAATACATCGGACTATATAAGATTATCCAAAAAATCTTAAAAAATAACTACTAATTAAAACTACCCCTTAAAGTTAAACTTTATTCAATTTTTTTCTTTTTTTTACTTAAATTAATAACGAATACCATTAAAGTTAATACAAGATTTTAATAAAAAAAAGGCAAAAAAAGATATACCAACATAAGAAGCAAAAAAGATTTTAAATATGCGCAAAAAAAACGGATTTATTTAATACCTAATTAAGTAAAAAAAAAACTGCCTAAATTCCGAGAATACCTAAAAACCCGCCAAAAACCTTATAAACGCCTAACGCCTATTAAAAAGCTTTTACCAGCAACTACGGACGCGCCCTAATTAACAGTCGACCAATTAATAGGTTTAAACCAGTTAACCGGATTTGCGACCTGGCCTGACGTAACCGTAATAACTACCGGCTTCAGCTATTCCTGCTCCTTTTTTAGTCGCTTAAACTTTTCCATAACCTCCGTACCTTAAACCTTACGACGGAATATCTCGACGCCGCGGGAACGAAAAAATTTTTCTGTTTGCGCAAACGAATTAAACGACCAAATAACTCGGATAAATATTGCTACAGTTTAAGCAACTTTTCCTTAACTATACGCTCCGTCAACTTTAATTAATCTTCTTCCGTAACAAACCTATTATATTTCAGCTCCAAAAAACTAAACAAATCGTAAAAACCCCCGTATTTAATATAACGCGTACACTTTCCGGAACTATAATACGCCTTATAAGTCTTATTTTCGAATTTGCAACGAAAACAAGAGAACTTCGACGACATCGTAAAACTAAAACGATCGATACGTTTTAAAAGAACCAAAACGTTAATACGTTAACGAAAACGACGTTTTTTCATTCGACCCGATATTATAAGTATAAAAAAGGAAAGGTTACTTACTAAAATTAATAAATAAATTAATTAATCTTTAAAAGCAAAGATCTTAAAAGGGAAAAATCGTATTATAACTTAACGGTTTTGGCTGTAACACACATAATCGGACCTCCAGAACTTCAACCCCAACCTAAGTTCAGACATCACGTAACCAGCTTAAAGGGCTTAACTGCCCCTATTAACCTAAAGCTTTTAAGCTAACCAAATTACGAAAGGGCTTAAAGGGACTTAAAAAGGCTTAATTAACAAAATAATTTAAGCCGCTTAAGTACTTTAAGCCAAAATAAAAATATATACGCTTGTTATCATTATAGCTTAAATAAATTACCAGCTTATAATACAACTTAATTACCTAAATTACTTTTAACAATCTGCTATTACCAGACGTAAATATTAAACGTATCATTACTTAGTTTCCTACGACATTACTGCTAACATAAACCGTACGACTAGGTTTAATAGTTGGTTAAACCCCTTAGCCGTCACAGTTAAACGGTTTAATTAATTATTAAACTTAAATTATATAGTTTATATTAACAGTAATATTATGGGAAATTACGTAAAGAAATATGCGATAATTACGTTTAGTAATAGCAGATTATTAAAAGTAATTTAGGTAATTAAGCTATATTATAAACTGGTAATTTATTTAAATTATATAATATATCGAATATATATATCTTAACCTGAATTCGTTTAGATCCGGGAATTTATTCGGATTCGTATTGTATAAGTAAATTGGATTCCTTTGGATCCGTATATTCATTCGGATCCATGTTACGTGATCTTGGTCGGTATTTGTTCAAGTCTTGTCCCGACCGTGCGCCTGAGCTAGTAGGGTGTTGGTTCGTAACACTCAGGAGGTTTATATGCGTGGTTGCCAATAAGCTTCGATCTTAATAAACCTTATATCCGTTAGCTAGTTCGGCAGAGTTAATATAATTCAGGAGATATTAAGCTTTATATGGTAAACCTTAATAATAAACTTTAAGAATATACCTCAAAGATAAAATTTAATTACATATAAAAGGTTTTCGCAGCTTCCGTTAATTTTACAGTTCGATCGTTTTTACGGTATTTTTTCGAGTTCCTATTAATTATCCAGATGTTATACCGCATAATTTTAAATATACGATACCGGTAATCCGTAACGATAAAACCTTTACAAAAATCACGTTATTTCCGGTATATAATTTCTATAAAGCTTTCGGACGAATTAAAATTATTGCTATTATTATAGATTTATAAAAACTTTTTTATAGAACTTAATTTTAACTTTTAATTTTCGGATACGGTTTAATTTTCGAAAATAACAGTTATTACTTTTAGTAAATAATTATACCAGCAAATTTAAGAATCATGTAAAAACTATTGCCGAAACTGAAAAGGGAAGATAGTAACGGATTTTAAGATTCTAAAGTTCGAATGTTAAAAAGATGAAAAAAATTTTAAGCGATGGTTTGCCCGGCTGCTCCAGATTACGAAAAATCTCTAAAATGCGGACAAAATTCGACGTGGATAATAACGGGATAAGGCAGTTTAAATTTGCCTTAAAGCAAGACACTTAAGCGGTTAGGATTGCATTAATTCTTTAATATCGAAGGAACTTACCTACGAAAGGTGTTACGGCCTCGTTTATCGTAGCAGCTCATATACAGCTGTACGCACTAGAATGATTGCCATAATTGCAATCATTCCACCGATCTTTTGCCTTAGTAGCGCAGCGGTATTAGTGCGCCCCTTACAAAAGGGATGAGTTTAGTAAAGCCTAAGAATTAAGATAGCAATCTATCATTTTATCCAATTTTATCTACACGGTCTCGTCTTCTCTAGGGAGATTAAATAATTTATAAATATTAATTTTTCCCCATCCGGATTAATTATATGTTATTACCAATATATAATAAAGTTTAAAATTTTAAAAAATTAACAAAATTTACTATAATACGTTATAAACTATAATGTATCGTATTTATTTATAAATTATTTTTATTTTATATTCTTTAATTTATAATATCGAATTAATAACCTTTAAATCCTGTCTTTTAGTTTTCTTTTCGAATTTATCGTATTAGTTTTTAAAATGTTTTAATCGTTTTTAATCTTTAAGGTACTTTAAATTAGGTCGATTAATTAGCGTAAAAGATCGATTATGCTAGTAAATAAATAATATGGATAATTTTTGGCTAATGCTAAGAAGGCCATTTTATCGCTATAGGTACAGTTATTCCTACATCCGCTTTTTTTAAACATTAATTTGAGATGTTTAGCATTCCGCTCTTATAATAATTTCGGAGTTTCTACGTTTTGTTATTTTATTTTCCCGTCATTATAAGTGGTATTTTTGGAGCCGGCTTTTATTTACCTTTGTTTAAGGCCTGCCGCGTAGCCACGCAACGACAGGCGGAGCTTAAAGAAGGATCCCCGGGACCCTGAAAGGTAGAGGGACATACAATCAGCATTCTTTCCGCTATCGACTGCTAGTTGGTCCCGGGTTAAGCCAAGAATCCCGTGTCGATTGATGTGCATATTGCCAGGGTCTGGGGCGTTTGGGCATTTCCAAGCCATTGGGCCGCCGAATGCTAGCCCCCGAAGACACTCGTCTATGCAGTACGGTCGGTCTTGGATGTTACTTCGCTCCTTATTAGCCTCTTGTGAGGCTTTTTTTCCAGTTTGCCCTTGACTCTCGCTGGATCCGACGTCCTTCGATATGGTCAGGTACGTCCGTTGACCACGGCGGGGTTTAGCATTGGTGAAGGGCTTTCGTCATCGCCATCACTGTCGTCACTGCTTGGCTACTGTACCATGTCCTTGGGTAGCAAGCATCTGGAGCGTGGCCGAATGGGATAACGCTCAAACCCTTTCCAGCGTGGCAGTTTGTAAGGAGTTTCGGGTTGCGGCTTCCGATCTGTTGCCGGAATGCTCCTCAATATATCCTCATATTCCACAGCCCATGTATCGAGATTTTCGGTAGCGGCATGCTAAGTTGAGGGGGGTGTCGGATGTCGGATGGCCTGAAGCACAAAGGCGAAGACTTGTGTGACAGCTGTATGGTGGATTCATGTCTCATCATCGTCTTGAACGTCGAGGTTTGGTATGCAGACGGAGTAGTAGACGCAGGAACGGTCGTCCCCAATATAGAGGAAAACTACGCGCCTATCATCTACGAGAAGAGCTAGGTCATAACAGCAGTAGTAAGTCACCTTGCTGCGCATGCAAATCCCCCACCCTCCTGGTTAATGACATCACGATTTGGTTGAATCTTCGAGATCAGCCCTGTGATAACCTCGTCAAGTCTCAACTTTTGAGGTGGCTTATACTCGATTGCGACCGCAGGGATAGTTTCTTCGTCAGAGGCCCGGTAGATGCAGAATTGACCAGCTCGGTTGCCTTTTCCCCGCGCTTTGACGCCCTTTTGTTTGGTCGGATGCCCTGGAGCTGATAGAGACTCGCTCCATCAATTCAGAGGGGAGTCATCGGTAATACCGAGATTGTATAGCTTTCAGATGTCACCCTTCCATCAAGGCCGAGATGGGTCCTCTACAACGCATCGTTGCACGTCACATCCATCAGTTTCTGGGCTGCATTTTCTACAACGCCTCGCTCGTCGTTTCGGAGTCCAATCTCGCTACTGACCGACCGAAGCAAGGACCGCACTTAGTCCAGCTGATGTCGGATGGAAAGATGGCTTTAGAAGAAAATGCAGGCCTGTATGAAAGCTGTCCAAGACTTTGCGTATTGCTTCAGAATGTAGTCCAAGGGACGATTCGTTGTGGATAAATCCGGCCAGTCGGGTTTGTCCTGTCCCTTGTGTCGTCAAAGAACGGTCGGTTACCGCTTCGATAGCAAGCTTAAGGGTGAAGGACACATAACAGCATTTGGCGGTATCCGGAAAGGTCATAGCCTTTGGAATAAGCGTCGGGGGGGCCTCCATTTCGTTTCAATTATAATACTCCGTCAAATCGCAAGAGCTGTAGTTATACGTCGCATTTCTCGCAACAGTCGGGATTGTAAGGTGGTATAGAATGTCGGAATAAGAGTCGAAATAGGGGCTGGGATAGGGGCTGGAATAGGGGCTGGAATAGGGGCTGGAATAGGGGCTGGAATAGGGTGCACTGGACATCCCATACCTCAGTGTATGTATAGTTGTGCGGGGCCCAGGCCTCTAGACCAGTCGCATTTTATGAAGTTCAGAGAGTATGAAACCTATTCTTGGTAAAACTAGTGCGAGAGCTGTGGGCACTAGCTCAGGCTGCTACAACGACACTTCGAGCGGATATTCGATTAACCCCACAGTATCTCGACCAGCAATCAACCAATTCACGTCTCAGACGCCATTCTTAGCCTCGGTCTTTGGCCTTAGAGGGCCCTTCCTAGGCTCGTTTTTGGAGCTGTGCTCTTTTTCATAGTCGCCGCTGGCTTCTCGTACTCCTTGGCGAGCTTCGACGCCTGCATACAGAGTTAGATAAATGTATCCTCGGCCGACGGATGGGGCGAGTATGTTCCGAGCATGCCTTCCCAAGCCGATCATTGCCCGTCACCGCCGCCGAACTTGTTCGCTCCTGCTTGATTTTACAAGAGTAGACCCCCGTAGGTCAGCATGCGTGTCCGCATTGAGGCCTGGGAAGGTGAAATGGTCCTGCCGGGTGAAAAATGCGAACTAACCCTCTTTGAGCTGCTCTCGGAGCTCTGGGTCAGGAGGTTTTTCCTTTGGAGGAGGTCATTCTGCGGAATGCTTGTATATACGTGGCAGGAGTACGGCGGAGTCTAATGATTATGTAAGTCGGGTGCGATGTTGAGTTTACAGGCGAATCCATGTCGAGGTTTCAAAGACCTCCTTTATACCGGTCTATGACGAAAGAGACTCTGTTCACGCATCGCATCTGGGGTACGGACAAGTAGTCAGACCTAGCTCTGGGCTGAAACAAAGCCTCAGGACTAGCAGCGGGAGATCGCGCAGCTAATTACATACCACTAGAGGATTGGCTTTCAGTGGATTCCGGAATCGGTAGATATAGGGGTTGGCAACATAGAGCGGCCTAGAACACAATTGATATACACTTTTCACAGATAATATCGACATATATGATACGGATCCGTATCCGGATTTACTCCCAACGCGCCAGACCGTAACTATTCGCAATTCCGTTCTGCCACGCCGAGCTGGTATCTTTAACGCCGAAAACCCCACATTGACCCAAATTTTTTGGCTCACTCTAGACGTTAACTCCAATCTACCGTTGCTCGCTTCAACTGTCGTAGACTCTATTATCGACATCTTGACTGATAGGCCCTATCAAGATGTCCGTCAAGGGGTGTGACACATCCTTTACATCGACAATGTCCCTATGATGGTTAGCAAGCATTCATACCCGGGTCGTATTGTAGATAGACATACCACCTTTCCTCCCTTCCAAACTCGTCCAGAAAGTGCAAATTTTTCCGGCCACTTGTAAGCGATCCGAAGCGGATAAAGTGCAGGCTGACATGGCTCCTATCAAGGTCTCGCTTCCGCATCTTCTTCATCAATCTCTGGAGCGGCAGCTCGACGCCGGGCTTGTCGCCCCAGTTCCCATCGGTGAATATATATACGCTCATCTGTCTCCGGGCGAAGGGGTTGAAATTCAACCCGAAAGACTTACAGGGCAGTCTCGGGATGAGGACGTTATCGACGAGATGGCCGAAGCTCGATTCCATTAGCGTTGGGTCTCTGTGGTACTCCTGTTCGGATACGCGCTTTGATAGCTTCTGGGTCTTCTTGGCCTTGAATATTGCTGTAGGGGCGGAAGCAAAGGAGAGCTCCACCTTATCGGGATCCAGCCGCTTGGTGAGCCATGAGAGCGAGAGGAACGTCTTGTTAACGACTAGAGCGTGGTCTTTCATGCTCGTTGAGTCGTCAATGAAGAAGAATTGGTCACGTCCGGCCAGGTTGTGCAGAATGAAATCAACCACCTCCTGGGCCAAGGGATCAGGATCTCGGCCACTCTTCATAGCGGCACGATAGTGATCCAACTCTTCCAGTGTCAGAGGCCTTCCGCGGCCCGCCAGTGCAGAAGGGCTCATCGACATTCTCGGATCAACTGGCCCAGTTCCATTCTCATGGGGCACCTGGATGTTTGATGCTTGCGAAGAGCCGCTTCCAGAGTCCTTGAACTGCCCTGTCTCAACAGCGGGCTCTAAGCCGCCTTCATAGTGGATCGGGATCTGACGTGTCAGATCCAATGATAATCTGGAACTTGGCAGGAGTTGCACGAATTTCACTAAAAGCTTCTGGGGATTCAGGCGGTCAACTGGCTTTCCAAGGAGCATGTGGCTTTGGACAGTGCCAACGACTCTAGGGGTGATATTGTCAAGAGGTCGACAGAGACGGCGTATTTCCTTGTGAAAATCATCGATAACCGGCAATGGTCCAATGCCATCGTGAAAGCAGCCGTCGTAACCGTTCCTTTGAAAGGTGTTGTTCGTCGTGTGGTAGGATAATCTTCTCTTCAGATACTTTGCTTGCAATTCCCGCCCGCCTGCGATCCATGCGGCGCAGTCACTGAAAAGAGCCCCGAGGGAAAAGATATCCGCCTTCGAGGTTATCCAGTTGGGACCCTTTGACATCCGTGCAGTGTTGTGGCTGCATTCAGGCGAACCTATTACACCAGTTAATCCTAGCGCCATTAATAGATAGGGTGATGTGTGCAAGTATTACTATAGCGTTGGTTGCCATGGTTATCTAATCCCATAGCTTCGCTGCTGCTCGCCTTGGATTGCCTCACATGACTGAATAGACCAAAGTCAGCGACTTTTGGGTTGAAATCGTAAGCCGAGCCCGACCTTCCCTTAAACAATAAGATGTTGTCAGGCTTGATGTCCTCATGGATTCTATGTTTACGCATATCGTTAGAGAACATACAGGACTCGCAGTGGTGGGATGGAACTTACCCACGAATGGGGTTATCGTCATCCGGTTCCATCCATTGATGTATACTCTGTAGGCCGTTAAATACACCGAACAGGCTGCGCCAAAACTGTTCGATATCTTCCACGGTAGAAGGGGGCTCTTGATTCCCAAGCAGATCCTTCAGGCTTCCCCCATCTGCATAGTCCAGGATGAGGTTGTAGGTACCATTCTGTCTGAAGGAACCATGATACGTGATGACATTGTCCGAATGTATGTTCATGAGCATTGTCAAAGCTTTCCTTTCGTTCTCGTATTGAGCTTCGGACTTTTTGCTATGGTATGTTTTCAGGACGAATACACGCTGGCTTGGACAATCATTCTCCTGCACACGAATATGTGAGCGGGCATTGATGTATGTACTGGTATTGCAGATTTGGGCATGTATATTACCTTCTCAACAAGATGGTTATGTTCATCACTGATGACTATCTTCTGTACCATGGCAATATCTCCCCACTGGATCATATCGAATCTCTCAATCGGAAGAATATACTGCTGGTCGAGTTGACGATCATCTAAAAGATGACGTTTGAAGTAGAGTGGGAAGAAGATCCATTGTTCGCGAGTAAATAAGTTGAATAGATCTCTATAATGGGGTGCATCCGACCATCCACTTGGGAGACTGCTCAGAGGCAGCTTTGAATCGTCGAGCGAGTGCCTGGTAAACTTGCACAGATGGTTCACTTTCCCGATATATACCAAGGTTGAGAAAGTTTGAATGTATTCTCCCTGAATCGTATTGATATTGGCCCACGCAGCGGGTGTGTAGGCTCGTAGTACTTTGGAAACCCTGTTTTTAGTCCAGTATGCCTCAAGAACTGACCGTGGGATGTAGTGGCGCGTATTTTCTGATACATCTCCTCCGGTATATATTTGTTTCTGCTCAGCCACGAAATCGCTGAATTCCTGGAATGGAGTGGGATCATAATTTGGATCCGACATCGTATTGGACAATCAATAGGGCATTCGAAGTGCCCTAGGGCCCCTATATTGTGACGAACGATGAGATGGAAGGTTACAGGAGCGAATCGACGACCGAGTTGACCGGGGACAAATGCTAAAGTGTGGAAGACCATATATGGCCAAGGGCCTGTAGAATGGAAGTGCACCCTATCTTTGCAATGAATTGGGGAAGAATTCTGAGGCTGGTGTGGTAATTGGATATGTATAAGGATCAACAGAACAGAGCCTCGCCATCTTCAATGTTCAGAATTGACTAGTAGCAAGCAGTATGGGTTCCCTCCTCGAGGGACAAAACGACAACAGCCCCCACCAACAAGTAGAGCTGTCCTCAATCACCAGGGAGGCTTTACTTTTCTTCTTAGATTAAATTAGATTGGGTGCGGGATTACCAATCAGCCAGAGAGTCAGCCTACGAGTTCACCTGGTACCTAGTGACGGTCTTGTGGATGATTGGGGGCCGTGTGGCTGACATCTAGACCAACTTAGTACGTAGAATACAGGGGTTGGGAGGGGTTCCGTACCCTGATAGGTAGAACTAGGTTAACACAACGGCTGCTGGATGACTCTCACTGATCAAGGCGATATTCTCGCAGCCAGTGTGATTATTATTACTCAATGGGGTAGATCTTATGGACTAGGAAGCCCCTCAGGTTGTCCCAGGATTCCCAAGCCTGCCGAAGACTCATGGTTCATTCCTTTCTCGTCTGCATATCCATCAGGTATTGCCCTCTCGGTGGCCTTCCTCTTGCGTCTAACGACTATGTACATGAGCGACCAGCCTGCGATTATGACGATCATGAGGGGCACGCAGATGAAGAGGAACAGTTTCAGCGCCTCAGAGCGCAAGACCCAGTCAGAGTCGAGGAGGCCCTCGTCGTTCCAGTTGAGCACGCCGCTACTGAAAAATGTCTGCCAAGAGGTCAGAGCCGCTGTACATAGGTCGGAAAAGAGACGCGGCGCCGCGAGTCTTACAGCTAGAAACGTCCCGGGCAGGAAGATAAGCGTGAATATCGTGATGACATGCATCGAGATGGTTTCCTGCTCTGTCTTCACAGCGATCCTGTGCATCTTCACTGTCCAGTCCTCCATCCGGTCAGACGACACCTTGGCGCTGTGGGCAAAGTACTCGGACGTCCTTGCGCTCTTGTACTGGAGGGCTGCATCAAACTGTGGCACCAAAATATGCTTAGAAACCCGTCCGAGAGTAATGCGTGTGAGGAGCAGACATACCACGACTTTATCGGAGTCGATCGCTCGAGAAAGCGCCTTTAGGCGAACGAGATGCATATCCATCTCTCTTTGGATGCTGCCTAATCTGCGGAAGAAAGTCGATATCTTACCAGTACACTCCTCCAAGCGGACATGTGCTCTAAATGCGGGTGACTTCAAGACCGTTTCATATTGTGCTTGGATCTCGGCTAAGACCTCCTTGTTTTGCTCAATGGAAATGATGCCCTGTTCAAGCTCGTCTCCTAGTAGGCTAAGCCGCTGAAGCCGGTCGAAAGAGAACTTCAGGTCAAAATCATTCGACGCGTCTTCGTCCGCATCACCAGCTGTGGCGTCTTCCGTGGCCTGTTCTCCTGGAAAACAGTTTTCTTGGACGGTTTGCAAGTCTGACCCGCGTCTGAACAAATTCGAAAGCGATCGCTTAAATGCCGGGGTTGTTGGACTGACTGGGAGGCCAGAGTTACGACGAGTAGAGGATTCCTGACCGTAGAATGTACTCTGCTTCGAAACGGTGGTGTCGATGGTGCCTCTCCGTGAGAAGCCCCGTGCGATCCGCGTTGGACTCGTCATCTCAGTCACAGGGGCTAGCCTAGCATCAATAGCATTGGCCGTTCGTTTCTCCTCCAAATAGTCGACAAAATCGCCCCAGTTTTCGGCGGACCACTCCATGATGATCAAGTGTACGTGTAGACAGGCCACCAAAGACCGTTCTGGGGTAGTCATGGAGGCCGGTTTCATATCTGGCTGCTGACTCGCGACTTTGGGGATACGCTTGCGCATCAAGTTGTCCCCTTTGAGCACTATCCAGAGCGAGTGACCGTATCGAACATCGAAGGCGTGATACAAGGCAGTCTGACGTAGGGGCCACGACTTTCCAGGGTCGGTGCTCTTTTCTACGGATAATACATTGAAGGCATGTTGGATTAGCATAGAAGACCTCCCAAGTACAGGAAGACTGAATGCAGGGTCTTCTTCCAGGTAGTTTTCATGCCTAAAGAACGCCTGGGAAAACGGCCTTTCCCGCCCCTTGAAAGTGAAGATGAATTCCAAGAAAGACGGCATAACCTGATGGTGGGTCAAAAGGTGTTGTAGCTGCTCCCTGCTGCAACCGAGCGGGGAGCGTGCAGAGGGTGAAGACAAGAAGCTTGACTTGTGTCAGCTATGATTCAAGTCGTCTGCGAGGGATTATCGCACATAAACCGCCAGAACGGATCTTTTGGTATTGTATTCATGTACTCAGATAAGTCTTCGATGGTTTTCAATATGGGAGACGGTTTGAATTCTAAGTGTCAGGGGTCAGCTACTAAATCTCGTAAGGTGCGACCAGAGAGAACAACCTTGAGTACTATCAACGAGATCCCACATAAAGAGAGAACGAGACTTCTTTTCGAAAAATTGATCGGTCTTTAGCCTGACAACATAGGATTCTAGGCGATGCTGGTAGACCTCGGTCCTTGCTAAGTTCAGTGGATAGTTGTCTGGCACCTCCTTGGAGTGCAGAAACGCAGCCATGGGATCCTGGAAGCCTGCCATTTCAGAAAGAGGCGATTCGCTAAGGGCGCCAAGTGGATTGTTCAGAGCATCTTGAACATGTCGATTCAGAAAACTAGCAATATTACTTTCCTATATAGCTAAAATACTTCACAGCAACGTAGCTAATTGAGGCTGAGATCCGCCATCTTTAGAAGAAGTGTTCTGGTGATCAAGGAAGTAGAATAATCCCCTAGCAATCGGCAGCGTATGCGTCGCAGAGTCGCCTGTCAACCCAAGTCCCATTGGTCAATAAAACTCAATTCTGCCTTGCAACAGTAAGATAGCGGACGCAATATGGCAGTGAATAACTCCGCCACATCTCCTGCGGTTACCCGATAACAAGACCTAATACGGAAGCCCCGCCCCAAGCCACCAAACCCCTTCCGAGGAGCCCTCCAAGCATCGAAGGTAATCCTAGAAAATCTCTTCCTCTTCGTTCCGGTCCCGCAAATAGTCGTGGATATATACTCTCTCGCGCTACTCGATTTGTGAGCGAGGTATCTAGTGATTACTTGTGAGTGAGTCTGACGTTCTCCAATTTGCGAGGGATCTTCAAAATGTAGTGGTCGCCATCCAAAGACTCCTAAATTTTTCATCTCCATTAGTCCGCCGTAGGAAAAAGAGGATCCATCAGCCAGTGGTAAGACCTACGGCGACGCTGACGCCCCTCGCCCCAGGGAATAACTCCCGAAGGTAGCTGAGCAGTGTGGTAAGGCTGAGTCGATAGACGGGATACTGGTCCTGTACGAGGCCCATTGCGAGGTAGAATTTCAGCACTTGCGCCCGTGGCACGGCAATGTAGTATTTACTCTTGAAGGGAGTGTGGCGACGGAAGGCTCTTTGGCTCTTTATATCAGACCAACATCGGTCGCCTACCATCGGTCGCCTATGGTAGGCAGCCTGAGTCTCAGGCAGAAACGCAGTGGGGCGCGGCCAAATGAAAGAGCCTCCAAAATGCAGCATGCGATGCCTCCACCCCGACAGACCATGGCTAAATCCGGCAGCCTTCCACTCCATCGCCTGCAGGTTCATTGAATAAAGAAGAGCATATTGGCGGAGTATCACATATGCTTCGAATCGTGGTTAATTCACACACCACCTTTTATGAGGCAACCCCGTGCTAACGCCCGTGGTACCCATGATGGGCAAGCTTTTTGTTTGCGCACCACTTAGTGACAGCCTTATTAAGGGGTCATCTCCTCAACTATCACGCCAGCTCGAAAGCACGTCTCCCTTCGATCTGGACGACATTCGGCCATCCAAGTTTGACATCACAATCGTAGTACATACGATATCTGCTTAGGGGCGACAAGACAGCAACTGCAACAATTTTTCAGTGGGTCCTAGGCGTAAAACGGAAACTAAGTGCGCTGTAGCCGGCCAGAAGGCCTACTGAAGCCCCACTAAGATGCGCTACTTTATAGAAAAGCAGGTGCGAAGGTGCTTTAAATGTTAAGGTTAACGATATTGCTATCTTTTTCTACGCGGCGCGTGGGTTTACAGGTTGCAGGTGGTAACCTTGTAAATAGCCGAAAAGCGCTATTAACGAAGTTCGTTGTATAGAATGGAATGTTGTAATTTTGTAACACTGACAGGGGTTGGTATATGTATCATACTGTAAAATAAGTGTGGCTAAAGGTAGCTTTACCTGCGGGGGCCGATTGGGTCAGTATGGGCGAATAAAAAAAAGAGTTCAAAAAATTGTCGCGTTTGCTGTCTTGTCGCCCCTAAGCAGATCAGTATCTTTTAATGCAGTTTGGTGTTTACGGGGGCTGATTCACTCATTAACGTCACTATTTCGGGAGCTGGTCACATGCCAGTAGGATCAAGTCCCGATGCGACGCATCCTCTGTCAATGGAGCAAACAGAAGCAGCGGAGATCATAGAGCCTAGACATTCCATTTTACCCCAATGGGCAAGGACTACCCAGGTACCTAGGCATGCGTATAGCCCAATCCGTAAGCTTATGCGGCATCAGGGCGGTCCTACGAATCGAGATGATACCCTGGTACCCGCTACAGTAGCATCGCTGGATTGACTGGATTTGACGTCGCATAACGTTAGAACCGCGAACATCAACAACTACCGTTAATTCATTCGCGGCAGATATCGACTTGCCTTATCTGACTAATATCAGCATAGCAATAGGGCACCGCACCAGCATTAGCGCGTTGATGTTACTGCAACCTTGGTATTGGGGACGTCCCGTAGTATCCCGTACCTCATGTAACGGAGGGTACAGGTCACCCCAGTGTACCTAGGTATAGAGAACTCATCAGAAACTCTTAACGACACGCGTACCAATGATAAGATGAAATTCATATTTCAATCACTTAATATTGCGAACTGCACGAATTGCCGGTGAATCAACGCATAGCGGCGTAAAAACGGCTGCCTTTAACCACGCAGAGAAGGACTATGACGACCAAGCCGCCACTTACGCAGACTACACATCGATGCCATACGAATCATGGAGACACAACTCATGGACTTAACACTCGGCGACTGCGTAGGAGCAGCAGTTCTTGATCTTGGGGATAGGCCTTCGAGCCCGACAGGCCGTTGATCCGGGCGCCACGAGATTGAACGTCGTCGACCTGCCTCCCGAAATGGTGCGGATGGGGCGCCAGGATATCGAGACTTCCCTAGGGCGACACGATGTCGTCGGCCGGTTCACCGCAGACATCTCGGAGCCGCTAGGCTACCTGCCGCTCCGGCAATAGGACCTCGTCATGACGAACTGGGTCTTCAACCACGCTGGGACCACCGAGGAGCTGGAAGGCATGTGGCAGAACGTTGTCCCCTATCCGAGGCCTGGCGGCCACTTCATGGGGATCCGGGCCTGGGAACCCCGGAGGCCGGCGTTCGCGAACGGGCAGGCGCGACACGGCGTGACGCACAAGGAATTCATGGAGATCTCCGGCGGCTGGCGCTTCCGGCACAATTACACACCAGTCCCCCTGTCGAAATTGAGCGTGCCCCGGTGGAGGCGAGCTACCCCAGCTCTACTGTTATGTATGAGAAGTACAGGCTGTGCGACGTAGATATAGAGCCTTACAAGCAGGCAGAGGCGTTCAGGTCAGATCCGGAGTTCTAGAGACTCTTCTTGGAAGAGCCTCCCATGGATACTGTGAAGGCGAGGAAAAGGGGGAGCTAGAGGACCAATCGCTGACCTACCAATAAATGCCAAAGAACCACCGTTTTAGACTAGAGGGCAGTGGCGTAGGCGGTCGATCACCAATACCATAAGTATCGTTCTGTGGATGCGTGGTAAGCTCAATCAATTCTCACGAGAGAGCGAGTATAACATAGCGGTGATCAAAATAACCCTTATTGGACGACTACCAACGGGCCACGACGTCATTAGGCCTCCAAATTATGCTCTATAATGCGGCTTCCCCTGGATTACCATATCCAGTGGTTCTGTGAGACGTTGTCATACAGCGAATGCTTCACTCAGCAGGCATCCATGAATCCGGCAAGTGAGGATCAAGGTACGCGTGTGCCGTCTGGTCTTCTGAATCCACAGATCAATCCACCGATGACTTCCCGCTCAACGCCACTACAAGTCTTCACACCATTTCTGCCTAGGCCAAGCGACTCCAAGGACTTCAATACCTTCGCATAATCCCCGAAGAAGGGATGGGCTCTCACGTCATCATCACCAGTGACCAAGCCGTGACCAAGCGTCACGCCCCAGACGCCTCCCACTTTCACCGCATGGGCAGCAACATTGTCGTCTTTCTGTAGGAGCACGGAATAAATCGCACCCGAGTATCTCACTCTCCTCGCAGTCACGTCTGCCGGGAAAACCCATCTTCCATCTTCATTAAGGATGGGGTGCCAAGGCGTGACGAGAAGCTCCCCCACCCGGCATGTGAGCACTCGGCGCACCGGCGTTCTCAGAATGGCGACCACACGCCGGCTACCGAGGGGGGTCCGGACCCTCGCGCCCTCGCGCAGCTTGCATACGGGCACCTCCTGCCCGTCACTCAGAAGCACGCTGCTCGAGGCGGAGAAACAAGGAACCGTGCGACTCCTATACGAGCGCATCGAGATCCCTGCCGGGATGGGGGGCTCCGGGATGTGATTGGGCTGGGGTTGCGGGACGTGGGTGGGCTTGGGCGGCGGAAGGTCATCGAACGTCCTGTCGAGCGCGTCCCGGCAGCTCGCAAAGAGCGGGCTGTCGTTGCTGTACATCAACGGGCCTGGGTCCTTGAAGGAGTTGCATAGCTGCTTCGCGTGCGCGTTCCAGAGGCTGAGGAAATAGTGCCGGCCCCATCGGTCGAAGTACTCCTTGCGGGACAGGGCGAGGCTGACCTGGCCGGCCGGAGACTCGCCTACCAGATCTTGCATGAGGGACTGGTTGCGGGGATCGCCAAAATGCTGTGCGGGTATCTCCGCTATGAGCTTCTGCAGGGCGGCCTCGAACTGCTTGAGGTCGGCACCCTTGGGTGTTCCGTATTCGCAGTCGGCTTTCAGATCGAAGCACGATGCGAGGAAGTTGCAAATCATGGACCGGCTCTTGTGGTAGGCAATATCGGCGTCGGGAAGTTCAGAAGGAATGATGAGATCCTGGGTCGCGAGTTCGACGTATGAAGGTGCTTGCATCAACGAGTAGGTCAGATTTACACTCACTGGCGCGTCATTTACGGACGAGTCAAATTTTGTCCTCTGACCCTCCTCACTGACGTTCTGGAGGTATAGGTCTCGAGACTGTCCATACTGCAAGTTGCCAAGGTTGATAGTAAGCTTGTTACATGTTCCGATCGTGGCCGCCTCTTCTTCGTACAATGTTTTCCCGACAGTTGTCCTCAACCTGATCGAGTTCGGGGTTGTCAATTCAAGGATGCACATGGTAGCGTAGGTCGATTGGAGATGCGCAACGGCATGGATGAACACCGTACCCTATGTTGTTAGATCAAGAAACGGCAAGAAACCAGGTTCGCTTACGACCATGCCAGCATCTGGTATGAATGCATAGTTGCCACCGCTGGTCTCAGCAATAGACTTGAGGAGCCCTGATCTGATAGTGTAGCCAAAGCCAAAAGTGTGAATGGTAGCCGGCAGGGGCGACATCTCGCGTAGCTTGGGAACGTAGCCTCTGCGAGGGCACCTAAATCTTGGATTAACAGAAGCACACACCAATCCCTGTGAGGTTATAGCTCGCT
Organism: Monosporascus ibericus; assembly: GCA_004154915.1. NCBI lineage: Eukaryota > Fungi > Ascomycota > Sordariomycetes > Xylariales > Monosporascus > Monosporascus ibericus. The sequence goes on from QJNU01001574.1 coordinate 198,971, forward strand.
TACATGTAGTTTGGCATTCCGTCTGTTAGGACCATAACAGCAGGAACACGACCGGTGTCAGTGTTGTTCTCAAAAAGCTTCAGCCCTGCGATAATCCCACCCCACAAATTCGTTGATTTGTCATGCTTCATCGACTCGATGTTAGACCGCGCCAGCTCCTTGCGAACATTGTCCATTGGTAGCAGTGGTTGAACTACCTGTGAATGGTTCATCATGTTAGCACAACACCTGTTTCAGTACTCCGTCCTCCTATAACTTACTTGAACATCTGTAGAAAATGTGACTATGCCCATTCTATCTCGCTCATCGAGGGTTTCCAGGATAGTACGAGCTGCGTGCTTGGTCAAGTCCAGAATCGATAAGCCGAAATCTTCGTGACTTGGATTTCCGTCAGAGTCAAGCGTCGGAGCAGGCGCATCGCTGCTCATACTGCCGGACACATCGATTACTAGAACGATATCGCAGGGTACATGAGAGATGCTGGGGTTGGACGGCGATCTGGGAGGCTCCACCTTGATAATGGCTCCGTCTTGGGTTGCTAAGGGATGGATCGTCAGGCTCGGACCATCAGGAACCAAGGTGGATGTTGATATGATGGACTCTTTGTCCCGACCCTCTTCTTTCTTGACCATATTGTCTTATGATGTAGCAAATTCTTCTGTTGGACTAATCATGCAGCTGAATTCCAAGGAGACTGGACTTCCAGGCGTAAGGACCTCGTGTAATGAGGCCGGCGGTCTCGATGATGTCAAGAATGTTGATACAAGGACGTTTGTTGATGTTGGTGTTGCAGATTTGCGGCGGATTGGTGGTCAGCTTTATAGACGACCACTTTCGCTTGCCAACAAAGAAACTCACCTCGAGCGTCACTGACGCAAGTGGACTCTCCGAGGAATCACCCTATAGATGCCCTAATTTGAGTTCTTACAAACTGTTGGTACTGGAAATTTACATTGGAAGAATCCCTGACAATCAGTGTTATGTTAAGGCTGTGTTTTTGAGATAGTGGTCTCAGGGGAGGCCGTTGCTCGTGGGGTTTACATTTTCCCCATTCTCCTGATTCCGTCTACATATTGTGCTCTTAGCTGTCGTCTGCTGGTTGGAGCTAGAGGATATAGCATTGGCATGCATGAACAAAGCCAACAGCTACAACTCCGGACTGTCGTCGGCCTTTTCATAGCGCATGCTTAGCAGGTTCCGTCGAACTGTTCTAAATCAGCTGCATGCTTCTAGTTTGACATCGCAGCCGTTAGATCGTGACTCGGCTTCTTGGGTCAGGCTGATTAGGTTCTGCCTTCCTTTCTAGTAGTTATCCTCGATTTTCATTGGCCGATGCGGTGGGTCCAAGCCACCAACTAAAAACCTCTTGGCACCTGATTCGCCGTAACTGCGCCTATCACTAGCCTCGCTGCGTAAAGTTACTCCCACTTCCCTTTTAAGGCAGCGCCTTATTAGATGGTACTGAGAACTGTTGGAGGTGCTGCTATTTCGCCGTCCGTCGGATATTGCTGTACATAAGATATCGTGGAAATATCCAAATCAGCATTCAGACACAAAGAGCTTCATCCTCGTAAGGCTTGAGAATCGTCTCGTGCGTCGGAGGTCCGCCAACACGCATACAAGGCGTGCCAACCCTACATTGGAGTACTCCCAATACTCAGCGTACCAACCGGACTGTTTCTAGTCTAATAGCACCAATTTCTCGAGGCCCCGGAGTGCTTAATAGTGATCGCCTTCGGATAAATGAACAGTAGCATCTGGTCGACCACATCTGATATTCAAACGGTTGGGTTATGTCAAAACCCACGAAGCGAAGGCCATCTCCTTAATGCTTGCTATCGGTCAGCTGGGCGCACAGAGACATAGACTCGTAGTATGCTTTCTACGCTCATCCAAGACTAAGCTGTTGCTTGGGAGAGAAATATCTCGCGACGGCGTGGAGCCTATCTTCTAAGGATCGAAGAAGATTGATTCTTGGGGGGGGGGGGAAGCCTGGGCTGCAAAAGTCATGCGCGGCGATGGGCCTTGC
>QJNU01001574.1:201009-265023 GCA_004154915.1 Monosporascus ibericus
CCCCCCCCCCCCCCCCCCCCCCCCCCCCCCCCCCCCCCCCCCCCCCCCCCCCCCCCCCCCCCCCCCCCCCCCCCCCCCCCCCCCCCCCCCCCCCCAAGCCTAGGCTGCAAAAGTCATGCGAGGCGATGGGCCTTGCGCTACCTACCCAATACCCACTGGCATCTGGCAGCTTGCCACTTCCATCTAATGACGAATTTTAGAGGGACAGATGTAGAGTTGGTGATATATGTGTATTATAACCCTATCAATATCCACGTTGGTTCAAGGATACTCATGGCTCTTGCTTCCGATTAGGCGGATGACTTGTAGGCCGGACGATTCATGACAATGCTCAGTACGCACGCCTTCGTTGCAAGCTTCGAGGCAGTAACTGATGCCAACCCTCCCCCCAGTCTGCTCTATGATAGATGTCCCGTCAAGTGCGGTCCAACGAGTGGTCGAAGACGGTGCGGATATCGAAGAGGCCGAAATGTGTCTTCCGTACGGCAGCGCGGGGTTAGATAATGATAGGTGCAATCCCAAACATTTGTACTAATGAATCTGAAGTTGAATAATAGATTGTAATTCAAGCAGCGCTCCCAGTAAATTCTTATATATACACATTAGGTAGCCACAGCACGCTGCAGGTAGTGACCTGCACGCATGCAATCGCAGATGAGGGGTGTCCCAGGAGTCTCTGCCCGCGCGCACGTCGTAAAAGACCTAATTCGCATCGCAACACATTCCGGAGTTGACCTTTCGCTTCTCCTGGAGCCAATGTTTGTGGCTTGTAATTTGGGCTACCCGAGCCCGTTGGGCATCGTTTCGTGAGAGATATGGTCTGCAATGGACCTGTTTAGTAGAAGCACCAGAGCGGGCAGCTGTAAACCTCGACTGACATCTTTGGGGTTCCTCCGCGTTCCTTAGACGCAAGCCGCACACTCCTTATGCTTGCAAGAGGAGCAGGTGGTGCTGATGACGAGAATTCCGCCGCAGTGGCAGCAATGGGGAGCGTAGGGTGCCATTCCTATTCGCTTGGGTTTTTCGACTTATATGTTCGGAGTGGTAGGCAGTTTTGAGAAGAATTCGCAGTTCTGGTAGGAAAAGGTTTTGCCTCGATGAATGAAGTTTGCAAAAACAAGAAGGGGGGGTTACGATGTTAATTTGTAGCCCTCTGGTCCCCCTACTCCTGCTCTGGGTTTCCGGTACTCTCCGTAGCCGGACGCGCCGCGGGGTGAGGTGAACAACCCTTCAGACATCAAAGGGATCGCTCTCCAAAACTCTATTCGCGGGTTTGTCCTGCGCCTCTATCCTGCATTCGGGGTCTTAGCCTTAGACGCAGAGTTGAACCATCCTTAAGTGCCCGAGACCCACCACGCAAGCTACCCACACAGCCTTGGCCAGTCTTGGCGTAGCGGCGACAAATCAGAACGCAGGGAAGGGAATATCGCTGCTGGAAGGCGAGGAACGTGATTCGTCTCCCCCACGTTCACGGATTCCATTAGAAGATTCAATATATAAGCAGGCAGAGATAAGCGCGAAGATACGCCAACCTCCAACCTATAAAAATGACTATGAACGAGAAGGGGTTCCCGGATCCGTCGCCTATTTACTACATCCAGACGATCCGGCGCAGGACTCAAAATATCGCACTACGTCAGACCTATGACGAAAGTAGCCACTTTGGAGGAGAGGAAGGGCACCGCCCGTACACTTCTGGTGTCTCGTCCTCCTTGCGCCTGTCGATTCGAGTCGAATAGAGGCCAGCAATCATCCGGATAGAAGCTTCGTCGATTTATTTGAGAGTCTGCATTTTGAATGCGCTATGCGGAACGCATGCTTTCCCACCATCGCCCGAATGCGCCCGGGCCCTTGGAATCTCGGAGTCAATATCGGTCCTAATGCAGAGGGTCGCTTTCCGACTTAGCTTAGCGTTGGGTCGGATGGCCAAGACGAGAAATTCGCGGAGGCAGCAGTCGTTGATTAAAATTGGGCGCCTCGCACACTGGTCTGACGGCTTACAACGTACACGTCGCGTGCGAACTTTGTTCACGTCACTCGGCCGAGAGAGGGAGTTGTAAAAACGCATGCCCGAAGGTGTAGACGTAGTTGGCCCAAATTGGAGACGATTGCTCGCTTATTGCTCGCTTGCTAGGTTGGATACTGGAACGGTAGGAGAAGCTCCAGTGTTTCAGAGCCAAACCAACGATTCGCGGTTGGGCGACGACTATTAGCGAGCCAAGCCGCTTCTCCAGTCGACCGTCACAAGCTCATGCCAATTCCAAACTTTACAGGGTCCCCGGCGAGCGAAGTATGTATTTAAAAAGTTTGCAGGGGGGTTCATGGTCGGGAAGTTCGAGAGTGCAGGGGAGAAAAGAGAAACAAAGAAGAAAAGAGAGGAAGGAAGGAGGCGGGGAAGTAATTATTATTACTATCATTAGAACGTCACTTGTCGTTGTCGTTGTCGTCGTCGCGGCCTATACATTTCAAATCTAATTAACCAGTTATATTCGTACTTTACCTAAACCACCGACCTACCTACCTCCTCCTCTTTCCCTGCCCCATATTCGGATCTACTAACTATACGCCCACATCCGGAAGGGTAAGCACTGGCCGGAGCCGGGAAACGTGGTAGGCATTTAGTTTTTTAACTCTCATTTCTCCCTTAGTAAGCCTTCAATTTAAAGAATTGGAGGCTGAGATAAAAGCTTTCGCTCACTTAATGGTCTCGATCTAGGGATGCACGCTCATGCAAGGTGCATTTGAGAGTGGAAACTAGTACTGCATCTTTCATATATTGCAGTTAGCTAGTTGCAGTAGTTCCATAGCACAGCAGTGAACGTCCACCACCCGGTCACCCCATCGTAGCCTCCTGTCATCGGAGATGCAGGGCTAATAGCACCAGGCGCATACAAGTATCGTCATAACGCTCGCTCGGTCTGCTTTTTACTTATCAGATGGTACATTGCCCGGTCAATATAGGTACTTGGTACACGGGGGATCGCGCTCTGCAGCGAGATGATGGCCCCGCCCTTAAAATATCCCCGCAAATGCAGCCTTGCCAAAAATTGCAAGGGAACAGGGGCCGGTTAACAGGCATTACGGGCGTCGACGGAAGACCGTACCACAGCGATGGCGGCCCAGGTAGTATGAGTTCGCCAATCGGTTAATTGACTGCCACTAAACGCCTTCTGGCAACCCCACCGATGCCCACCAAGCGCCGTCGAAGATCACCCGCACCAAGCCACCAGGGTAGTACTCCAAGCTTTAATTTACTTGGGTAGCCACCGCAACAGGGTTAGGGTTAGGTAGGGGGTTTGGGGGCCGGCAAGAGGTCCCCTCCCTATTCAGGTACGTGAACTTGATATTTGCAGTGGTGTTGGTGGCGATGTTATGACTGCCGTACCAGCTCTGCTCCATCGGTGCCCTTAGTTTGTAATGGGGAAATGAGAATTTGAGGGGGCGTTTCCAAAGAAGCATTTAGCGGCAGTCAATTACGATTCGGCGAGGTCAACCTACCTGGCAGACAGCGGCCGGAACGCACGGACGTCGATCAATTTCGAAACAAGTCCTCCATCGCGACATCCCGGAGCAAGGCTTCGACTGATCTTAGATGTAATAAGTGACACGAGGATACGGAGTTGTTAGCCATTAAACAAGTCGGGATGCACAAGACTGAACAGCTGCCCGTTGCGTGTTGGCTTGTTTCAACGCAACCGCGCTCTCGTGACTTTGTGATAGAATACCAGCCCGTAGAGTCGATGTTGCACGAACCCCTCCTGTCCTGAGAGGATGTCAGTCAGCAGGTGTCTGTCTTGGCACATCCCAACAGATTGAGTGGCCCAAGAAAAGGGGGTCGATCATCTAGCCGACCTGGTTTGTCTGCTGAGCCTGCTCTGATATGGAGTCGCAACCTAGGAAGGCTTTCAATTATTGTTATTAAAGAGATGTATCCTAACGGCCACTGTTTGTACAAAGCGAAGATAAATACGTAGAAAACGAGACTTAGACATTCTACTTTCTTGATTACTAATATCGAGCGACGGCTCCATTTCCCCTAGCTGAAAAGATGTCATAGACACGACCAGCTGTAGTCACATTGAGAGGTGTTAAACCGGGTCTGCCGGGTTATAGAGATTGCCATCCCTACTGCTGTAAAGTTTACCTGAATCCGAAGATCTCGTAGGATAGTTATTACTAACGTCGAATGAACATGATCTTCGAACGTGGCTGGCCTTCAGATGGGAGATGCCACATGTCAGTGCGTATTACCTTCATATGGGGAATGTGGCGCTTCATTCTCTGGCGCGCACCTGGGTAGTCGCTGCATGCACTATCCCGCTTCCTCAGAAAGCCATCGGTTCCTTGTGGCTAGGCTATGTGGGACCCGACTAAGTACTGTACCTTGTAGGAAGAACAGGGGGTAACGTGGTTGGCAAAATCATTGTCGTACTCTAACAATATGTATTATTACTTCCATAGACAACTATGCCGTAACTACCTACTTATTCCGAACAAATGGAAACTATATAATCTAAACCTCAGAGACCATGACAATACTTTCAGTTGTTTTTTCGCTTGCTTTCTTTGAGAGGTGAATGTTATTTGAACCTGGAGTATTTTAGACGCATGAAACTTTCCTCGTCAACCGCTTGGGGGCAGGTCGTAACAAAATTATTGTCACAGGTTACTCTTACCCTTGAACCTCAGCAAAATGATATTACTGGATAAGCCATTTTATATCTGCTGGCTTCAGAATTTATATTACTTAATATGAGAGTGAATAACCAACATCACTACCTTCTTTTTAAGTGTTTTGCTTGATTTCTACCACCTTTGCAACAGTTGCGGCAGAATATGTTGCTCTGAATCACTGTGGGGGTGTGTCAATTATTTTGTCCACGATCTGGGGGGAATTGGAGCTAAGCGTCACCATTACAGCCCATATTTCAGGGCGTTATGTCTAGTCCAGAGACTAGTTGGACCAAGCGTCAGGAACAGTATCCTAATTGGTTCGCGGAACGATAAGCCGACCCGTAGTAACGGACCTTGCAGACGGCGCGCATTAATCACCCTGAAGCCCATGTGCACTATTTGCGGTGGAACCCCAGGACCGCGGGGTGTACACTGTGCCTATTGAGAAGCTGAGACAGTGGTTCGGTGGAGAGCCCCTGAAATTAACGGGCTGTCAGGTTGTGCCTTCTGTCAGCAGTTGACAAATTGATTCAGGATTACTTGCAGTGAGACAACTTGATCGAGTTTGAATGGCAGGTCGACCAGACACAGAGTATTCACTTTTCAAATCGGCCTCATTCTCAGAAAAGAGGCAAAATGTAGCTGCTGGTTGGCGACTCCTTTGCCGCACCTGATAAGGGGTAAAGTATGAGCTGCAAGGTTGAGAGAAAGCACATCGGGCGAGCCTATGTGAACCTTCTGAGTCACATACGGTGGTGCGGGTACACGAAGGCGTGCTCCTGAACTGGAGACATGAGGTTGATGAAACTGAGACTCAATATAACAGGTCGCACAATAGAGCATGCCGTGATACGGCAAGTTCGAGCTGCCAAGCAGAAGTTCGAACAAGTCCAGGAAGAGTCAATTAGAACCTAGACTAATAATAATCCTCTGGATAGGACAGGCTCGACAGCTAGCTGGGCTGGCCGGCTTTGACCGAGCGCCAGTATTTACAACGAAGATTGGGGGTGGGGCATTGGCTAGAAGGCTCGTGCTGAGGGAATCAGCAAGGAGGAACGGAGAATAGAACGTAATGGAAAAAGCACAGACTTAATAAATTATGCCCTGTAATAAACTGTCCCAGTTTCGTGGTCATCGTCGGGACAAACTCGTGGTAATCTGGGATGAGAACTGGGGGGAGTCGGTATATCCAAGTGCAGAGAGCGGAGTCTGTCCCTGGTGTCGAACTAGGGCTGGGGACACAAGAATAAGGTAAACAAACTCTTAAGTCGATTGAACCCGTCAGAGACCAGAGGAACTTTCGCTAGAGGAGAAACACAATCAAATACGAGGATATTGTAGTGTTGCCGATCGTGAGAGGGTCCATCTATTGGAATCTTGGAAGAGAGGCAAATACGGGCAATGGACAGAACGAGGCCGCCTTTATTATGAATGTCCGTCTCCAAGCCTTTCGATTGGGTCACCTGGCCTGAAGCCAGGACTGGGCTGATTGGCTTTTAGCAAACGCGACTTCCGGATTCCAGGACCACTCGTACGATGGGAATACATTCAAAATACTGGATTCGTCCGAGCGTTCAAAGGGAATCCACGCTAGCACGAACATGGCTCTCCCTGTCAACTCAAATTTTCACATGGATTGGTTGCGAGGAGAAGCGCTTGGCTTCAGAGAAGGTGCCATCGATGATCCCGTTTCCCAAACTTCCCCCCGCCATCCCGAGCGTCCAGCGCCCATTCGCTAGTATTGCCTCTGTCAGGAGGTTGCACACTCTTTTTCTGACACCTAGTCCCGCAATCTGATGCCCCTTAGCACTGCCATTAGGTACATCAAGGATTTATAAGTGATATCATTGGAGCTGTTGTATGAAAGGCGCACGGAAGGCCTGCATATGCGTTCTCTGTTTCATGGATACAGCTGCGTTCAGCATAGGGCTCCGGGAAGTTATCCAATGGTCGGACGCCTCTTAGCAGATACAAACCGGATGAGGAAGGGAATCAGGAGCTATATAATACAAGACCTCCAATACACGCCTTGGGAAAAGCACGGACACAATCGGTGGTTATTAGTGCGCATACAAACGGGGGAAAGACGACAACGCATACGCGTTCGTCGCAGGGGATAAATTGACTTGCGGTACAGCTAACGGTGATTGAAGACGATTTCCGTTTGATTTACCTAAGAAGATGGCTCAAGCAGCCGTTCCAAATCCGGCTTAATAGTAAGAGTAGGCAGTTAGCTGCGAAGTACAGGGGGAGCGGTAAGTAGCATGCATCTACATCTGCATACTACATACATATATGTACTTGGAAACGGCCGGCGAAGACAAGCTCAGGCGAGCCCTATCTCAGCGGTTCTGATGATTCTGGTTGACCCAATTAACCGGAATACAGTATAAGTCCCACATTTTGCGCACTGGCTGCCTAGTCTCAATTCATCTCTGTTCCTGTTCCTGTTTCTGTTCCTGTCGGTACCGGGACCACATTCACGCCTTCCTGCGAGATCTTCTTGGCGTCTTTCTCATTTCCACTAATTACCCGGCTTCGTCCAAATTTGTCTCTTGTTCTCATGCCGTCCGTCGAGTCACCCTTCGTCGTCCTGCAGCCTCTTTACTCTGCAATTTTCCCTAGAGTTACGCTCTTTCGTTTTGTTTCCCTTGCCTCTGGTCATCCAAATCTCTCACCGAAGTCAATCATTGAACCGATTCCCGAGCCGCCGACGCCCACACAACCTGCGATCCGTAGAGAGACTCAAGGAGGAACAGAGAAGGGACCATATCAAAAGCATAGGAGACATTTGGGAACGAGCGGTTGGAGTCGCACATGGTCAGGCAAGAGATCACTGGTATCCGTCAGCAGTCACCGCTCATTACACGACACAACTCTTATCATTTCCCATTCCAACAGTAAACAAGATCAATCTGGACTGAACAGCTCCCGCAGTCACGGCATCGGAGCATCGCATTTGTCCTGCCACGAGCCTATTCTGCAGGAAACCATTTCTTTGCGTCTCACCAAGATAATTCGGTAGACCGTCCAGGGCCGTTCTACAAGCCGTATCGCGACGACATACTACGAGAAGAGATCCACTCTTTAAGGCCGAAGAGGCTAATTTGCTGCGACCTGAATGTTCGATTCGCCGGCTTGACGCACAGAAGCTTTCCCTGCTGGATGTGTGATCGTCTCTTGTCACATCATCCAGTCCCATGCATTATTTCCATGACCGGGTTATCTTACAGTGAACCATAATCGACACAAACGATACATTACCAGGTTAGTCTTGCGCACGATCTCCCAGGTCTACCCAATTCGGTTTCTCTTCATTATTGCTGTTTTCATGGAGTATATGCAAAGCACGTTGTATCGTTGGACATGCTGCGTCGCAGCAGGCCCGGTTTGGATGGTTGCTTTCCCAATTTCAAATGCCTTGTTGCCTGCAGTACATTAGGTCAGGTTTAATTAACTTCCGTCATAGAGCTTTCCTGTCGATTGCGTCCTTGAGCGCACTTCATAGGGGGACGCCTGCCAAGTCTCGCTCTGATCTGACCTCAGTCGTTCGTTTCTCACGCACGTATGTACTCTCGTTAATGGCATTTGAGAATTTATGATCCGGGAAGCGAGATCATCAGATTCGATTGGAGATTTGAGCACACCTCTCGCCGCCTTTGAGCCCTATCCAGTCTTATTTTCAGACAAAACGCGGTCACGATGAATCGCTTCAGGACCAAGCTGCGCGGCAAGGACGGTAAGGACGAGGCGGCCGCTCGTTCCTCCCAGGAGGGGGAATCTTCCATGCACTTTAGACCATTCAGAAAGGGCAAGAAGCAGCAGGAGACTGAAAAGGTCGAGTTGGATCTTACGACTGCACTTCCCTCGGACGATAACTTTCGGACAAGCTTGTTGATGTCGGGCTTATCCGCGCGATTCTCGATGTTGAGAGAACAAGACGACCCCAACACAAAAGTCGGCAAGGCTAGCGATGACAGCGTTCTCTTCCCGAAGAGACAATCAAAGATGGACGTCGCCGGCCTGCGAGGATTGTCAGACATTGCAGAAGTGGAGTCGATAAAAGCTACTGCTCCATTTGCGCGCGTAGAGTCATATTATTCGGACGATGCCGACTCGACGGCGGGCGGAAGTGTCATGAGCCGTGGCAAGCCAACGGAAGGAAACGTCCTATTTGGTGGACGCCAGAAGATTTATAAGATCCCGGCAGGCGTTGACTCTAAGGGTGGGATGGGTGGCCGAGCATTATACGAGGACGACGTTGCCATGTCAGCTTTCCAGAAGTGGAGACAGTCTGAGAAAGAACGGACGTCGTCCGAGGAAGGCGGAAATGAGGCCGGAGTTGAGGCTGCTGGCAGGCTCTCCGGAGACCTAGATACGGATGCACCGCGTCCGGAGTCTCCTTTTCTCGGCGAATGGAACCGTAAAAGGGAGACTTCATCAACAACATCCTCCGCGCCCTCGATAACGAGAAACTCTACCGCTGCCACCTCAGTAGCGTCGTCGCAACCAGCCACGTCAGTGAAAGATTCGCAACCCAACTCAGCAGCATGCACCTCAACCGCTCCTGCACCGGGCCCAGAAAGGAGTGTAACTCGAACAAGACGACTGTATGAAACGGGCCTTAACAATGAACTTCAAGAACAACAATCCTCGGCATTGTCTCGCATTGATACATTGACACGACAGCGCGCATTTGGTACGAGAACACCGGACTTGACACAAAACTCCGGCTCTCCCGCCACTGCAGGACTCAGAGAGAAGTTTAGCAGCGACCGGAAAGTACTAGCACAGGCTAGTGCTCCTAATCTACGATCAATGAGCCCGCAGACGACGGCATCCTCAGTTGGTACACCTGATCTAGGTGTTCCTGCGCCTAGCAGAGCCGAGGGCAGGTCCGGGCAAAGCGGAATGCCTCCTTTAAGTCCAGCAATCAGCGAGAGTGACGACTACTCACTGTTTGCGATCCGGCCGAATGATCGCGGTAAGGCCACCGCTTTGGGTGTCTTCCAAAAGCCGACCCAGCCATATGATGAGTGTAAATACGCCCAAAGACAGATTCAGTTGCAACGAGGCCGAGAAACGCCGACACAAAGGCGACGTGCAGAGTCAAATGACTCGTTTGGTGAAAGCAGGTCTCGTTCATCCTCTTCAGCACCGAGACAGCCGATTGAGCCTAAAAGCAGTTCGCCATCCGCGGCGAATCCGCTTCCTTTGAAAGAGGATATTTTGTTAGGGGATGATTCCGAAGGTTCCGCGGCCGTGTCACCTAAACCTGCTGTTTCTCCACGACTGATGGTTCGCCGCCCCTCGGACAGACGACATCCCGCTTTCCGTGACTCCGCGATGCCCACTCCGTTGTCCGTAGCTCCGAAACTGGGCGGACAGCCATCTCCGGCTAGTCAGGGTCCTACTTCCCTTATCCCGAGTCCGAAGGACGTTCCCCCCGCAGATTCTCCCACTCTTGGGCCAACCTCTGGTCTTAGTGGTATGGTACGCCAACATCTCAGAGCTGATAGTAACGCTTCATCGATATTAGGCGTCTTGCCCTCAAGTGCAGATCTGGACTCACGATTTCCAGCGGACACGAGTGATCGTAATGCGACCACGGACAAATTCAACTCGTGGGGTACTCAACCTCACGACTGGGATGCGGGCCTGGAAACATCAGAACCTATCGTAGATGATGACGGCCAGTCTGCAACTGTCCCCGCAGAGACCCCCGACCGTGATGAATTCGCCAACCAACTTGCCGATCGGGCTCGTCGGGTTCGAGAAAAATTGACATCTTACGTCGAATCAGATAGTCGTTCCACCTCACCACATGCAGCCGGTGAAACGAAGAATTCACTGGATCTTCAACCCCCTCTCCGACCTAGCGGTCTCGGTATCGTTCGGCCCAGAGGCAGTCGGGGTTCACTATATGATCGAGGACGAGAAGGGTCGCAATCGAAAGCGATACAAATGTTCGGGGTTGGTAGCCGCGGCGGCTCCCCTGCTCCTGCCCAGCGATCAATCGAAGCTAATTCAGCCACCCCTTCAATGTCGGAAGAGCAAGGAATAGACGGCACCACTATCCCTTCTAAGAATTCCGACGCAGAAAATGCGACGGATGGTACTACGGAAATGCACGCTGGCATTCGTGCGTTTAGACAAGCCCGACGCGATCTTCAGCGTCTTAGGGAACAAGAAACCCAAGCACGACGCGACAATCAGTCTCAGGGACCCCAGGGACCCTTGCCAGGAATACCTGTGCCACGAGCGACGTCGACGAAGGAATCCAACGAGAGGTACGGTTCAGGTTCTGGCTCGAGAGCCGGCTCTCGTGAAGATACGCACAGAGGCGGCTCGGGTTCGAGTAACGACCGGCATGACAGCCCGATACGGTATAGGAAGTTCTCCACCTCTCGAGAGGAAACCCAACTGGCCCCCCCCAAAGCGGCGCCAAGACTGCAATTACGTTCTCCAGGTCTCCCAGGGACCGACATAAAGAATTCTTCCATCTTGCCCCCTCACTCTATCCGTGGCAGCCCCCCTGCTAAGACCCGCACAAATACCCCGAATGACAGTCTCAATGTCCAGCATTCTCACCATTACGGATCGGGCCTGCCCTCGCCTATTTCTCGCATACCTTCACCACTTGCCGCGTCTGGGCGCTCTACTCCGAGTGGCGTAGCTCCGTCCCGTCGCCCCTCAGTGTCCCCTACTCCTGGATCTGATGTTACGGGCAAGAATAACTCTGGCCTCGGTGATGGCGCGATACGCAAACGGAGTACCAGAGAGATTTCGGAGCCAATTTTAATAGCGTCTAGTTCATCTGCTCATGCTGCACCGCCCGTGCCTCCTATCAATCCTAGGCGCCGACAGGAAAATGCCCAAGCGCGGCCGGTCACTGGGTCCCGCCCCGGGCTGATGAATGGTAATACCCTACCTGGTCAGTCCCGGGGCCAGGGGAACAATCCAGGGACCGGCATTGGACCGCCTACTTCTCGCATGGTTTCCACGCAAGGACACTCCAACATCCTGCCAGGGGGGATGATCTAAAACCACATGGGCGATAAGAACGCCACAATTCTTTACATATAATGCAGACTGCGCACGACTCATTCTTTGCGGGAAACGACATTTGATGAGAAGATACCTTTTGCAACAAATTCCACATATATTTGAGGATCAGTCACAACGGGAAAATAGTTATTGTTCGTTACAGTCTGGTGCATGTCAGAGCCTTAGTTGGATGGAATTGCCATTAACTGCACTCTGTTACACAAATGTGTGACTCGATCGATCCGGCTGGTTCTGGAGTTTCAGGCGGTGGCAGATCATGGTGTTCGGGGTTGACTGTACCGGACTTGACGTGAAACAAGCACTGGCGGTGATTTCTGGTGGAAGCTTCGATCGGCTAGGGTATGTCCTCACAGTATCAATCAGTTTCACAGCATAATGGAGCTTTTTAACAGATATAGACGGGCTTGGACACCAGGTATCGTCTCGTGACCAATCTTAGGGGTATCCCACTGCCATTAATGGCCAATATGACTTGGCACCTCCTCCCCACGATAGAATGAATGTTCATAAGTAGCTTAACACGAATGGGAATACGCAGAAGCGACCATTATCACTAGGTCCCGGGAAAGTACTTTTCCCTGCCTCCCCCTTCAGTGTTGTCACTCAAGGCCGCTCGATGTCCTTCACCAGAACGATGGTCCCCTCGTCGCCGCCGTCGTCGGAGACGACGCGAAAGCCCATCCTCTCGTAGAAGGCGACGACCTTGCGGTTCTCTCCCGCGACCCCGATGTGCTCACCCTCGCCGTAGTCGGCCCCGCTCTCCCGCACACTCCGCACAAACGCTTCGATCAGCCTCCGGCCCCACCCCCGCCCCTGCCACGGCTCCAGCAGGTCTATGCTGCGATTGCAAACACGGCTGTTAGCGAACGGCTCCTTTTTTTATTCTTTGAGGACGAACATTCGGTGGGGGTCGACTTTGACGCGAACTTGGACTCACTGCATGGTCGCGCGCCACCGCCGCATCAGCGCAGTCTTAGCCGCGTCCCCCTCGAGGAGCAGCCAGTCGGTGCGGTAGGCCAGCTGCGCGAGGGCCGCGGGGTTGATGCTCTTATCCTGCTTCTCCTGCCCTTCCCTGTCATCACCCGTGGCCGGCAGCGGCAGGAACCAGGGCTCGCGCGTCTCGAGCTGCGCGGGGCGCGCCGCGATACCGCGGCCCCCGTTGTCCTCCAGCACACCTGTCACGTACCGCGGGTACGCCTCCGCAAAGGCGTGCACGTCCGGGCACCCGATGCAGTACCCCACGGCGCTCCCCGCCCCGTCGTCCAGCACGTGGCACGTCGACGGCGACAGGTACGTGTACGGGTGCGTCCAGAGGTACGGCGAGAGCCGGGCCGCCTCGGGCGAGCTGGCTAGCGAGGGTGGCAGGGTTGCGACGCACTGTTTTGTACGGAGTGTTAGTTTTGGGGGTGTGGTATGATGGAGATGAGGTAGGCAGATGGCGGTTATGAGCCTGACGGCGGTATGGGCTACTGGGGCATCCTACGATCTGTGCGCATGCGTCGAAGTCGGTCTCCTTGTAGTGTCGTATGAAGGCCATCTTCGGCGTGCGTGGAGGGCGGGGCAGTGGTACCGGGAGGGGCTGAGCTGGCTGGCTCTATGGGTTCTGCCTTTCTGAAAGCTAGGAAAGTCTATAGGAGCTACTCTGGATCTATTAATACGGTGTGTTGAACAACTACTCTGTCGCAGAGGTGAGCCTGTGGCCTTATATGGAACCGAAATGATGATGCCGACATATTCGCGGAGGAACCGAAGGTGTGTCCACATTTACAACTGAGGAGTTTCGGATGTGGTTCCCGGTTGTGGAGCCAGTCCCACCGACTGCAACATCCGGATTTCCTTTTTTGGCGACGGAATTTCCGACTTCCCTCGGTCAGGTGAGGAACCTCCTGCATAAAGAAATAGTAAGGTAACTTATAGCGGCATGATAAGAATGCTCGGAAGAATCATGAATGAGCCTTACCTTTATGGCTTGAACGGAGGATCGAGTTTTTATCTGGTGGTAATTATGCGTCTGTGAAGGGAGCATGGCTAGTTCGAAGAGCAATGACGGGCCAGATTGGGATGTGATCGAAAACCAAGTTCGTTTAATAGATTTTGAAATTCAGCTATCTAGCAACTAACGTATTTCATTAAAGTGCGATAGGGTGATTGGGTAAGGGCTAGTCTTTACCGAAAATATGGAGTGTCTACCAGAGAAAGACCTATGGCCACGTCTATTCGTAACTATGGCGTCTCCTTGACGACCGGGCCATGGTAGTAGATTCCGGCTCAGAAGCAATCAAGCTATCTATGTAGGTCCTCGGTCAGCCCGAAAGGCAAAACTCAGCAGAGGGTTTTAGCCAATCCACATGCTTAAAGGATCCAAAAAGAATCCGTCCCATTATCAGGACTGACGGTGAGAGATATCCGTCCTGAGCCGTCGCAGCTTTGACCGGGTTGCGTAGCCCTGAGGCGGAGTCGGTTGAAGATCTTCCGGGGGCGCTCGCTTTACACCATGGTTCTTACTGTCTTGACTTGGGGCGTTAGGGGCTTGACGAAAGACTCCCACGATAGCATTATATCCGCTCGATATAGCCGAGGAGACAGTTGACCCGACAGCCTGCAGAGTATTCCCAACTGCTCTCTTGTCTCCTTGGGGTTGTAGAGAAGCCAATATTTCTTTCTTGACCTTCGGTCGAAACTGTTGCTCTCGAAAGTTCTCGGTCTTCGACCACTCCACCACTCGGCGCATCCCTTGCAATCTACTTCCCCAGAGAGGGAGGGAGTAGAGCTTCTTGACCATGTCTTCCACCCCCTGCTCGTCAAGCAACTCGATGCTGTCAGAATTCGTCATCTGATTTTCCAGGGCCTTAATGCGAGCTCGGTACTCGCTCTTGCTTTTCTCTAGGCCCTTCAGGCGCTTCTTATTCCCTGGAAGTGCCTCCCCTTGCGAGTTATGGAATCCTATCAGGTTCTGCTCATCCTTGATCAGGGCATCGAGGTAAGAAATCATCGCATCGTTGTATGGCGTGATGCTGTTCCTTTTTAGGAAGAGACCGAACTGCGAGGCGGCGTTCCGGATTTCCTCGAGTTCCTTTTGATGCCCTGCTAGATCTTTCTCAAGCCCTTGCATCACTGTCTTCCGCGCTTCGAACTTCGACGTGCTTTTCTGAAGCTTAGATTGCACCTCCAGGTCAACGGCTGTCACCATTTTCTCCTCTTGAGAATACCACATGTGCATGTGTTCACGCCAATGATGACCGCAAGTGGCATTTTGACATTCAGAATGGCGAGCGAATGCTGAGCACTTGATGAGCGCCGCGTGGCCGACAACCTCTTCAGTGACGCCATTGAGATAACATGGATCATGGCAGAGCGACTTGTAGATTGGTCGCTTAACTCCACCAACATCTTTGAAGTCAACACAGGCAGGGGATTTGCAAACAGTTCGAGGCCGAGGCAAGCGGTGTATTTCAATGTCGACCCTTTCATAATGCAGGGACTGTTCGAGCACCTCGCTGCGTGTTTTGGCGTCGTTGACTTTGGCTAGCTGAGCCTTAACCATTTTAATGTTCCACTGAATCTTGTCATCGGCCTCCGCGATCGGTGCTGTCAACTGTGATATGAGTTCCCTGGCGCTGTTAAGACAAAGCGTGCCAGTGACAGAATGCGGCTGCAGTGACGAGACGTATTGAAGGAGCCGATTTGTTTCCTCAGTTGATCGTTCCCAGCTACGGCGAAAGTCGTTCAGATTCTCCGTGGGAACACAGCCTTGTTTCCGTGCCGCAAGGCAGCGAAAGCTCTCAGAATCGAAACAGAAGACGTTATCAGGCGTGAGGCTGAGGCCTAGGGACTCATGTTGCTGGAGTAATCTCTCAAGCGGCTTGTACGAGTCGCCCGGCATGTAGTTGGATTGCCGTGTATTGGTGAAACCCCATATGATATTCCTAGCAGCATCCCGGTGCAGGTACGTGAGTAGCTCCTGGATGCAGAAGCGGAAAGTTAGTGTTAAACGGGAAGCATTTGGTTTCAGTAGGATAACGATGCCGCTCAGACTATTGATGCGGCTCAATGTCTGAAGAATGTTGTCTAAGTTTTTGCGGTCAGCATCAATACCGCGTACGTCGCCAACTCCTGGGGTGTCGATTATACGAATGATCCTGTCGCCAATGGGGATGCGGTAAACACCTGTTTTTTGCGTCGCTGAGTCCCCCCGCGTTCCGTCTGCCTCAAACTTGTCATTCTCGCCAACTCGAATGTCAGTCTGAATGAATCTCCGCCCAGATGGAGACTCCTCAATTCGCTGAAAAGTGAAGGAGCTAGGGATTATGGCTTCCAACTTTTCGTGAGTCATCGCATCGTCTAGGTCGCGATAGATCATATAGTTGTAGAAAGCGTTGATAAAAGTAGACTTCCCTACACCTGTCTCCCCAAGGAGTAAGATGTTGTGTTCCTCGTATGATTCGAGTTTCAGGAGCGACGCGCGTAGAGCTTCTGGGCCGTACTGCACAAATTGGGTCCCATGTGCGAGAGAGTTGCATTGCCATGTGAAAGACCTCACGTCCGTGTGGCCGCAGTCACAATAGAAGCGCAAGTTGCTGTACTCCAGGGGTTGGCGACATATATAGCAATGCCACTCGCGAGATTCGTTCCCACATGCACCGAAAGGGCACGGGAGTTTGACAAGCTGGCGGTCGATCGGCATGGGACGTCCATCGGTGTTGATAGTCTTCAGATCGTATTTGGCAAACGACTGGTCGGCGTGATCCTGAGCGCCTCGCATATCTTCTATGATCTTGTCATAATGCCTGTAGAAAGAAATTCGACACTTGGAGAAGCTGATCTCCCCTGGTGCGCATTCCGCAACTACAACCACATAGTCAGATTTCCGTCGAAGGAGGCTTATCAGGATGCAGTGGTTGGCGTCCCAGGAATCCTTATCCTGTTTCATGGTTTGCGTGAAATAGAAGACGTAGATGTTGCTTCCCGTAGAAATGGCACTTAATGCGCCAGCGTAATCTGTATACTGGCCACCGTGATCCAGAACGGTCATCCTCAAGTCCAGACCTTCTAGTGCCTGAGACAGAAATGGCTCAACAACTTTTGGTGACGCCTTGCCCGTATAATACCGATGAAGAATTTGGGTC
This sequence comes from Monosporascus ibericus, assembly GCA_004154915.1. Classification (NCBI taxonomy): domain Eukaryota; kingdom Fungi; phylum Ascomycota; class Sordariomycetes; order Xylariales; genus Monosporascus; species Monosporascus ibericus. The sequence continues at coordinate 217,878 of QJNU01001574.1, forward strand.
AGCCGCGCTGGGGTACATCGTGAGCTGCGGATGTCAAATAAAGCCCGACGATAGTCTGATTTCATGTCCAGAATCTCCTTCAATATAGATTCCAACTGGTTCTCAATAGTCTCAGCCTCAGGGCGATTGGCCGTAGGACAACGAAAGAAGATGGCTTTGGATTTGTTGTGATAATCGCGGATGGCCCTCTCTACTCGATTCCACTGATCGAAAGTTCGAATAATTTGTTGGAGGATCCCATCAGACGCTTGAACCATCGGCGAGCATGTACGGAAACCATGCATTGACTTCATAGAGTCAATTGGTACGAGGGTGTAGAAAATATTTACACCACGCCCATAATCCATTGCCGCCATTCGAGAGGGAAGGTCGTCCATGAATCTAGTAACTTCTCTGACGCCGACATTCTGAACATGTTGCAAGTTGTTGAGATCTGAGAAGATGGCAAAATTCAAGTTGCCGAGTGCATCGTGGGGAGGGTTTCCATGCTCCTGGTTATAGTCTTGCCCCGGGCTAGACTTCGATTTCAAGGTATGCCTACTACGCATATAGGAAGCCAGCTCTTCTAGCTTTAATTGTAGTTGTTTTGCCGTTTCGGGACATTTCTCACGGAGTGCTAGTCTGGCGGCCACAACAATCCTAACTCCAAATGTGATGCCAGCGACGGCATGCGTGGCAGTAGAGCATACGTCGTGGGAAATATTCTCTGTTTCTTGAACCCTGCTCAAATCGAGAGTCATTCGCTCTGTCGTGAGTTCGAGGAGGACAGCCCCTTCAACGTATTGATCTGACCGGCGAGTCGATCGTAAGTAATAAGCCGAACCGGAAACCGGTGCCATACCGGCGAGGACACTAGCTGCCAACTCATTTCCGAGACCAAGCTTAGTGAACTTCTCATCAAGCGTATCGTTCGTGATAACCACAATGTTCGCTGATTCAATTTTGGTGGCCGTGATGGTTTTTGGGCTGGCGTTAGCTCCGGCGAGGAGGCTGAGAGGAATAAAACAGTCCGTACGACCGTCATAGAAGTCTCCAAGGTCGGCACTGTGGCCAAGGGCCGGTCGCAACTGCCCTGGTAGAGTTGACATACCTGGATAAGGTTAGTCATAAACGGATTAGATGAGGTTATCTGCTTAACAGCAGGATTAGGAAGGGGTGAGCAGAGATGACTAACCTACTTCGGATGATGAAAAGTAGAGGCTATGATCTTCTTGACACCGAAAGTAAACCTTAGGCGTGACAGTACCAGAAGCTTAGTTTACATCCCTCCTTCCGTCCTCGATTGGCGTAGGTATGGAAGTGTGGTCTGCCGAAAGGGGCAACTGTCACTGAGTTAATTCCGAGTTGTCCTCAGTATCGACTCAGAAAGCGGCAGTAAGTGAGGCGGAGGTGAACTAGGGATTCAAGCTGAATAAGGTGGCGGCGGAGATGACCGTGTAGTACGATTTGAAGGCAAGTTGACGATGAGAAGGTGAGAGGGGCGATGTTGTGTGTTTTATGATGTGAGTGCCTGGCAACAGGAAAGTAGCTTCAAGAATTGGCACTTACCTGTTCGTGCGCTGCCTCAACCGTGGCGAGATGGGGCTTGAAAGACCGAAAATATGGAAATGGAACCGGCCTAGAGTGGTGGTTGGTAGTCAAGGGGAACCAGTGCTTTAGAGGTTGGAGACCTCGTCGAAGAAGATTGCAGGGCTCGGTCAATATGCAGGTAAGGTAATCCTCTACGTACTAGTGACTTTCCATTTAGCCTTGAGTCTCACCTGTTTAGTAGATGCCTTGGCTCTGTAGACAGATGAATATAGCCCATGCCATATAATACGGTGCTTCGGGTTGGGGATGCTGGCTGTACGGAGCGCTCGCCAGATTTGTTGGAAATTTTCAAATGGTTGTCTCACTTCATGGTTGTTACAGGATAGAGCTTGTAGTGATATCATGCTAGGTGGACCTCCAGGAAGGGGGACTTCGTACTGCTGCGATGCAAGAAGATTGCGTGCATCCCAGGATATCCTTCATGTAAGTAGAGGTAGGAGTTGAACGAGTACTACCTGCTAAGATTTGGTGCCATACAAAATCGCGGGAAAGATTGAGAGCTTGAAAGAGTGGCAAGTACTAAATTTTCAATCTGGTCAGGCACAATGGCCGAAGTCAAGGGGCGAGAATCTGGTTAGCTGAGTTAATAATCAGGACATACAGTTCAATTCCAGCTTCCACCAGCAGCCCTGAACATATCAATGCTCTTTTCAGTCACCTTCGGCATTATGTACATCCGACTATGAAATCAAGACAACTTGCCGTTTATCTCCAAGTTCCGCGTTGTTCTACTCCCGATGCAATATCCTTGAGTGCCGCGCATCTGGGCCATTGACAGCTTCGAGTAACCAATCTCCTTTGCCAGGACCAGCACCTCTCATACCTGGATTATGCAACCTGAGTAATTCAAGAATTGTAGGCTGAATAGCTAGGGACTGCGTGCGAAGGGATCTAACGCTAACGTACTGCAAGTGCCTCTCAGTTCTTAGCCAGGGTAGAAGATACAGAGTTGCATCGCCATACGTGTATTCGAAGCGGCATGAGGGCTCACGAATCCTGCTTCAAATCGGCCCTGCCCTAGTTGACGGTTATCCGGCCGCTCATGGCGAGACTGAGGCTAGCGCCAAGCGCCATGGAGTCGAGGGCGTGCGGCAGAGGACAAGCGTCGGCCTCCATGACGTTGATGCCCTCGGCAAATTTATAGCAGGCGGACTCCAGTCTCGACGAGTAGGTGGTACAGCTTGCCAGTGGTCACGTGCCCGCAGACGCGCAGTCAACGCCAATCGCTTGCTACAACTCTACGACCAAGTAGTGGTTTTCCCGGCGCGTAGGAGCGGACTGGGCTGGTGCCGGTCCGCTGCCAAGATCGGAGCCGCTGCCAATCGCTTGAAGGTGTCGGGATAAAAATGCCGAAGGGTGGAGGTGTAGCGACACCGTTCCACCGAGTCGATCGACTGAGATTCAACATCTCTTCTCGCCGTCAAAAGAAAGCTCCGCCAAAGAGAGCAATCCGATCTCTGGACCCCCGAGCTCTTCGCCGGCCCTCGACACGCGCCCGGTTCCCGACCAAGAGGGGCCGAAGGAGTCTCTGGGTTCGCTTCCGCGGTGTCCCTGGGGGGCGTGGGTTTCGTGCTACTGGTCATAGCCTCGCATGTGCTGAACATTGCGTTACACGACAGGATAGGACGTGTCGCCGAGACTTATGCAATTGCCCTCTCGTGTACCATGTCAGACCCTACTGAAATCTAGGTCTGTTAAGCTACGCCGTGGCTTAGCTAGCGTTGCTACTAGTGGGATGCGTTATTCGAATGTGCGGTATCGCTTTCCTTCAGATACAGCTGCTTTATGTATATATAAGGAGGCTTCATAACCTCTTTTTCTAAATATGACCTTTTAGGAAGTTAACCAGATAATATCTTATATTCAGCCATATATGCTTCAGTGTGTGATGTCAGGGTCTCATATACCACTAGAGTTAGGTAACTACCTGAGCCTACAGGCTCCCCAAGTGAAATAATGAACTGCATTTTCTTCATCGGAGCGCAAACCAAGACGTTTACGAACACCATCGTTTCGGGATATACCCGCGATGCGAACAACGTCTACGATGCCAATGTTCGCCGATGCAAAAGGGAGACTCAAACGCTTACATCAGTATCTGTGGAGGCCGAGCTTGGATGAGCTATTAAGTGATCAAGGGCAGTGTCTCGATTATCTTGCTCAAGGGATGGGCTTGTACGATTGGAGTGCGACGCGGTGATACGGGGAGTGGGTATATTGTGGTAACTCGGACTCCGGAGCGGCGTGTGGTGGTATATAGGTATGAAAAACTGGTTCACGGCTTTGGTAGCGTCCGTCGGTTTTATTCGGCTTCAGGCTAGGTAGTGAATTTTTGAAAGGCAATTGATCAGAGAATCTAGTCTGTGCAAGTTATTGGAGCTGTGAAGCCCAACGGACGACATGATTGATGGAACATCATCTCGTCGGGTCTGACTGTGCTAGAATGAAGACCGCCTTGCCATATCAGTATTCTCCTCCCTTTTTCGGCGAAGCGACTGCGAGACTGCAGGGGGTCGTGTGGCGGTTTTGACGATCAGAGCGGGGAAGCTTGCGACGCAACCTCCAGCCGCGATATGGCTTTTCTCCAAGTCGAATCTTGCACAAGCATATCGGCCGATAAATTTATTTGTTTGCCAATCACAATAGGTTCAGTTGACATTTAATCCTCGAGTGCCCATTGCTTCCACAAACTCGGCCAAGTTCTGACCGGTTCGAGGACTAAGAGGTTGAGCTAAGAATAGATTGTAGTCTTAATACCGATAGACGACCGCCGCATGGTGATCTGCTGCTGAGTATCTCTGTAGAGATGTTAGGAGCATTTAGCGGGATGTCGCTATTTAATCCTTACACACAGCCGCAGCTTCGGCCGCAGCAGCTGCGGGCTACGTGGTTGTTCGTTTGGTCCCGTCTATAGATGTGCGAGCGGAACAGTCCGTACTTATTACTTATATTATGTTATTGCCTGTTTTCGGCTTCAAAGTTGAATGAAAAATTTGATATTTGACTGAATTATAATATTCCATTTCGCAAGAGCAGTTATTTTTCACCCTCCATAAAAGCTCGAGTTCGTGTCACATGATTGGCTGCTTTAGGTACTTTTTTCAAGAGCACATACCCAAAACACAGCCGCCACTTATTTTCTAGTCTTCTGGCAGTCGGGGACGTATCGTAGCTTTATGTGACAGTGCAGTATTTGTATGCTCGCTGATAGCCAGGCAGTGAGCAGCCTTATCGACTAACGGGTTGCCTATTCGGTTCATGCAGATGCAGTGTCAGCAACCCGCCTCGGGCCAAGCCTGTAGCATCAGGGCTGCGAGGCGGGGGAGGGGGCCGTATTTGGGCAAAGATCGATCCTGAAAGGCGCTAAGACAGGGGGCAGGCTGAGGTGCTGAGCAGACAACCAAGACAGACAAGGTATCAGCCTGAATTCTACGTAACACTAGGGGGATCAACATGAAAAAAGCGTTGCGTTCCGATGTCAGCTTCCAACATCAATTTTTTGCCTTGCCCCCCTCACCAGCTTCCTTGCTTTTTTTAGACCATCAGACCATCAGAAAAACGTGGTGCTTGGAGAGTACTTTACGGCAGCCCGTCAGGACCCGGGACCCAGACTCATCCGACCCCGGGAAATTGGAGAAGAGACTAACGTTAGCTCTAATTTAACAAGAGAAAGAGAGGAAAAACCCGCTCCACGCCACGTACCCCTAACTCTCAAGTCTAGAGTCAATTCTCGAACCGTTTGACGGAATCTTCGGAAATTCTTTTGGAGTTGTCGAGAAAAAACCCAAAGAAAAGAATAAGAGAAAGGCCCAGTGACTCGCCCAGAGAAACTTTACATCCGAGCTCCTAGGCAAGACAGATTGGTGCGCCAATTGTGTCTTACCATCGTCACCTCCCCGGCAAAAGAAAGAGCGGTCATGGCGGGCGGCAGCAGCAGCAGCAGCGGCGGCAGCAGAATGAGTACGCGCGGTCGCAGCCCCAACGAGCGCACATCGTCAGAAAGCTCCTCGTCCTTGACCGTCTACGAGAAGATATCCTCGCCACAACTACAGAGCAGCAGCAGCAGCATCAGGACTACCACTGGTGGTAATGGCAGCGGCTTATGCCACCGGTGCGACAAGGCGATGACGGACCGTCGCGGCGGCGTGGCGCTCGACGTACCGCTGATCGCGGTGCTGCGACTGCTGGCGGCGTGCGTCGCGGGCGCGGCACTGGTGCGCATCCACACGAAGGCGGACGCGGCATGGTGGCCGCTGGAGCACAAGCTGCTCTTTAATCTGTGCTGGCTCTCCTTCGGCTGGAACCTTGTCGTCGCGCTGCTGAGCACCCTGGGGTACGCGTATTTCCCGTCGCCGCGGCGCGCCTGCGGCCTGCCGCCCGTCTCCGTCGCGATCGACGGCCGCAGCGTCTTCGCGTTCGGCGGGCCTGACGAGGACGACGGCACACGGAGGCGGCGCTCTCGCCGCGCCGGCGCCTCGCTCTTCGACGTCGTCCTCGCCCTCTCCGTCCTTACCCTGCTGCTCTACTCCACCCTGTCCATGGATAAGTGGTGGGGCAGCCGCTACGTCGGCCTGCGTCCAAAAACCACCGTCATGATCGTCTTCGTCATGTAAGTACTAGAACAAGAAACACCAAAGACCGCCAGCGACCCGTCTCCTTTCCTCCCAATTGACTAATCAAATGTCTATAGGCTTTCGGGATTGTTCGTTGCGTTCTTCCAGCTCTTCGAGTTCGTGGAGGCCAAGGTCATCAATATCCGCGTCGCGGTCCAGGACACGTACGACAGGGATCAGACTACGGGACGTGTACAATTATGAGAAGATTTTACGAATTGTAATTTATGGATATACGGTCCCTCTTGAATTGGGCCGTGTCGATATAAACGTCGGTCGCTTTCTCTCTGCGCCGGGAAATGCGCGGGAGGCACGGAGTTTTCGGATACCTATGATTCGCGACTAATTGTCATTTTCACTCTTTTTTTTTTCGCGGCAAGCATAATGAAATTACAACTTTAATGAGAAGATGACTTCCAAGCTCACAGACGCTCGAATCGCATCGTCGCTAACAACCAATGGCGCGCGCGCATACATCGTCTGATGCGCGACCCATATGAGGACCGCGGTTGCTAATCTAAATAGAAGCTTTAAAAATTCCTGCTCACCCTTGTCACAGAGCTGCTGCGGCTATCTGGCAGCGCGCATTTGGCGACTTGACGACTTGACGACTGAATGATACATTCTACGTACGCGCAGCCGTGGAAATCAATTCGAGCTGTAATTCATGCTCATCGAGCGGACTTAACAAATTGACAGGCTCATCCCCAGCTCAACTTCTGCAGCGATTCAGCAGCAGTGCAAACTCGCAGGCGAAATCCGCCTGGGAAAAGAAAATTAGAAAATCCAAGGATTAAGCAGAGCGCGCTAACGGGCTCTGCGCCTCAAACTACCGAGCTACGAGGGGCAAACCGATGAGAATGAACCGCTATGAAAAATCGTCCCCGTATGTTCTAATACGCAGTTCTAACATCCGGCTCCGTATCTGCATCTGCCTAATCGGCTAAACAGCATGCAACAACATAGGGGCCTCCTCGCGATACCATATCGACTTACAGCTGAAAATAGGGTCGAAATGGCCCAAAAAGGAGCTACTGTATCCTGTTATACCATACGATATACAACTACCTTATTTTACGTGCATACTTACCAATGCAGGTTGTACCGCCGTAGCCGAAAGGCGTTTAAGCCGGCGAGACAGAGGGTCATTCATCTTATTCATAAATGAGATTCTCATTGTCTGCCTATATGTCGGTCTAGGCTGGCGAGACTACGTTTCGATGGGAGGCTGCCGGCAAAATCCAATCTGTCTTGCAAAGCTATTTCGGGCAGGGTAGCCGGCCAGACTAGGCTAACTAGCGTTACTTAGGTCTAGCGTATCGGGGAGCTGGCAGTTGGGGCGCCTCCTGCGCAGTTAATAACTTGGGCCTAATAAATGAATACGGAGGACTGGTGCGCAACTAACTGGGTGCATTATGGGTGGAAGTATCGTCCTTTAATCGAGATGGATTCTCCTAGTCGGAGAAGTCGACGCAGGGACCACACTGCCTATTGCGCGACAGCATACACATACTTCGGTGAGCCGTCTCGGTCCGCGGATTACATTTACCGTAGGATAGTTAGGGGTTCCTCCCGGGTTAATTCGATTGACACTGGTGCGAGGCGCCCATGGAGCGGGGAGGAAGCAAATCACCAGAGGTCCACCCACATCTCGGTGAAGTCGCAAATCGAGCTTCTTTTCTTTTTTCAAAATCGAAGAGATAGATAGTATCATACCATCTATAGTATCGTTTCGTATTCTATGACACACATTATATGCATCCGTGATGCGCGGTGGCGTCCAAGTCTATGGTACCTAAAGCGAGGCCGGGAGGGATGGCCTAGGAACAAACAATTATGTACATGTATATGACCCCCTATGACATGAGGATTACGAACAGGAAAAGGGCAAAATAAGAAGTATGCCGGGTGCTCTGCTACCTACAGAGGTAGGAGATACTGATGACGAGTTTGGGACGCCGAGGGAAAAAAGAAAAGAGAAAAAGGGTTGATATGAAATGCCCGGGGGAGGAATAATTGCCATGCAGTTTGATTTCGCTATCGATCCTACTCCTTGGGCTTCTCCTCCTTCTTGCCCTTGGGCACCCGCGTGAGCCAATACAGGAACAGAGCGGCGAAGATGTTGAAGATGACGTAGACCCAGAAGATACCGAAGTTGCGCCACCGGTCGGCTATAAAATAAAATTGTCAGCATATCAAGCACGGCGACGGATACATGGGAGGGAATGGGGTGGTGAAGGTCGCGGGCGGTGTCGTTATACTCACAGTAGTAAGCCTTGGTCATGTTTAGGAAGGCGTTGGTCTCGCCGATGGGGCAGAAGGTGCAGTTTTGGGTGGCGTCTGGGTTCTCGAGGTAGCCGCCTGCCTGGCTCATGTAGTCGCGCATGTACTCGCCGCATGTCTGGCTCCCGAAGGGGTCGAAGTTGAGGAACTCGTTGCGGGCGCAGTAGACGTTAGTGTTGGCGACGGCCGTCGTCAGCATGGCCGAGACGAGGTACGAGAAGGGGCTGACGCGGTACATGAAGATCCAGAAGCGCGGCAGCGTGTCCGGGTTGGCGAGTACACCGCAGAAGATCAAACACATCATGAAGAGCACGTTGGCGATGTTGCCGCCGGCCTCGGCCGTCTCGAACGCCGCAATCACCATGTGCGTGAAGGTCGCCGCGAACCACATAAAGGCAAGGAGGAGCAGGAACATGAGCGCGCCGCGTTCCGTTGTCTGGCCCGCGGCCTCGGCATTATGCTGCAGCCCCACGGGATAGTACCAGCACACGAACATGAACACCGCCATGAGCGAGTTCCATGGTATCTCGGCAAACGTCTGCGCCAGCATGAAGACCTTCCAGCCGTAGGCCTTGGAGGGCCGCTCGCGCACTTCGTAGAGCGACCTCTGCACGACAAAGTACGGCATGGTCTGCTGGCAGAGCTGGCCGAAGACGGTAAGGATGTTGAAGATGGCGAACATTTGGTTCTGGAGACCCTGCTGCGTATTTGGAGCGTTGAGGAATACCAGTCCGATGAACAACGAGATGGAAATGCAGAGCGCAGCTTTAGAGTAGATGTAGGACGGCGTGCGCCAGTATTGCTGGTATACACGCTGGGTGACTAGTCTCAGCTGGGTCCAGAAACCGGCGGCGTGTTCCCTGTATGACTGGTCATCATTCGCCGGCGGCGGTGTGTCGGGAGCCTCGTCCTTGAGCCGTTGAAGCTCGGCCTGAACCGCCGCATACTCGGGGCTTTGCCGCCACGTCTGGAACCAGTCGATCCCGGTTGTGCTTCCCGGTGCGGCACCGATTGCTGACAACATCCATTCGGCAGGATTGGCATCTGGTGGGCAATGAGGAGCACCGTTGCGTTCGAAATAGCCGGTCATGGTCTTCGAGTTTTCGCCGATGTCACCGAAATACACAGTCTTTCCTCCCTTGGCAAGGAAGAGCAAGCGATCGAATCTCTGGAACAGCATTGCTGACGGTTGGTGGATGGTGCACAGGATGGCCTGTCCGTTTTTAGTCAACTTCTCCAGGAGATCCATGATAGCCCAAGAGGTCTGAGAATCGAGACCAGATGTAGGCTCGTCCACGAAGAGCAACAGCGGGGGCTTGGCGGCAAGCTCAACACCGATAGTAAGACGCTTCCGCTGTTCGACGTTAAGACCTTCGCCGGCGACACCGACTACGGCGTCGGCGTATTCTTGCATTTCCAAGAGCTTGATGACTTCCTCGACGTAGGCTAGCTTTTCCTCCCGGGGCACATCTGCGGGTTGACGGAGGAGGGCAGAGAATTCGAGAGCTTCGCGGACGGTGCTCGTCGACAGATGAAGATCCTGTTGTTGAACATAACCAGTTTTCCTTTGGAAAGACGTATCACGAAGCTTGCCGTCGACCAACATTTCTCCAGTTATAACTCCCATCGTGATACGACTCGCTAAGGCGTCCAGGAGCGTCGTCTTTCCAGCGCCGGACACACCCATCAATGCGGTCAACGTCCCAGGCTTTACCCAACCATCGACATGGTCCAGGATGCGTCGATTCTCTTTCTTGATCTTGACGTCATAGCACACATTGCTCCAGTGGAAAACGCTGGTCGAGCTCTGAATTGTTCCTTCGTTCTTCCCATTCGCACGGCTCGCATTAGTAACAGTGGGACCGACTCGGGGCCCTTCCTCGGGATCATCACCCTTTCGTTCCTTGAACTGCGCAGGCTTGTGGCCACGACGGAATACCAAAACTTCACCTTTCGATTTCTTCTCGGAGACAAACTCAGCGGCAACAATGTAAGTTACCGTGAAGAAGGCCAGAAATGCAAGAAGGATGCCAAAATTGCGCCACCTATGCGAAGAGTAGTAGTTGTACTGGCTGTTGATGTACGCATCTCCGTTCACATACGGTTGGCCCGGCACACTCCCTACCGTGTTACACACGTGATTGTTAGGCTCGACACCTTCATACGGAGGGATGTATTGTATGCAGAGGAACTCGCGACCGGAAAACTCGTTGACCATAAAAGACTCGAAAGCATAAGCGAGAGGGTCCAGGTAGTTGAGCCAGCGACACCAGCCAAGCATGTAATCAATCGGAATGACGAAGCCAGTGAAGATAACCAAAGCCAAGATCAGGATCGCACTCGGAACCATGGCCTGGGAAATAGTGCGGGACGCAGATCCAATGGTTCGGAAGATCATACTCATAGTCACGACGGTGAAAAAAGAGAACAACAAGTAGAAGAAGAATGCGCCCGGTTCGCGACGTAGGCCAGTCATGAAGTACAAGCAGAGATTGAAGACTATCGTGTTCGCGATCTGGTACGGCATGGCGCAGATCACAGACGCTATAGCCTCGGCCGACGGGTGGTAAAGAGCATAGCGACTCTGCTTTTCAACGATAGGCCGCTTTGCATAGAGGGTCAGGATCTAAGAAAGGTCGTTGAGTCAGCACCCGCACACAATGGCTTTGGAATGTCGGTATAACTCGCCTCCAAAGCGCTTGAGAAAGCGTTCATCAGACAGGCGAAGAAGAGCAGAGCACCACGTTGGAAGAAGCTGGAAGTAGTCGGAGGGAGGTCATAGAACACACTTCCGATGATGAGAGCCATTATGGTATTGCCGATGAGTTGACCAACTGTGATGCCGGGATCTCCCATAAGCCTTTGCCACGATCTCCAGAGACAGAGTTTGACCTGTTGCCAGTATGAGAGGATATAAGGAGACTTCGGTCGCTGGCTCCTGGCTTGCTGCGCCCTTCTCGAGTCCCTGAACGCCTCGGCGTCATGACCGTTGATCGGATGCTCCTGTTTATATGTCTCAATCTCGGCTTGCAACGCCCTGTACTCTGCCGAGTTCTTCCAGGCCTGTGCGAAGTCATCAGCCGTGCGCGGAACCTTGCCCTCGAATCCCGGTCGCACAACGCGCTCCTGAGCGCTTGTCATAGAGGTTAAGAAATCCGGGGTGGTTTGGCGAGCTGGGCATTCGAATCCCAGGTTGATGAAGTACCGTTTCGCCTCGTCGGCCCGGCCAAAGAAGATTTGACGCCCGTCGTATAACACAAGGGCTTTATCAAACAAATCATAAGCAGACTGGGGAGCCTGGTAAATGGAGACGAGAGCGGTAGTCCCAAACAGTTCAGTCTGCGTCCTTAACGTTTTGCAAAACTCTACTGCGTTGGCACTGTCGAGACCTCTCGTACTGTTATCCCAACATTGCAGGGGGGCATGACTAAGGGCAGCCTCAGAAATGGTCACACGCTTGCGTTCACCTCCAGACACACCGCGAACATATTCATTTCCGACGCGGGTGTTCACAGTGTGTGATATACCAAACATGGCCATGGTGACATCCCGGAGGTGGTTAGCGTAAGTATCTTTGTCGACTCCAGGCGGGAGTTCTCGCGGAGCGCGTGCTCGCGCAGCAAAGGTAAGCGTGTCGCCGACTGTCAGCATGGGGAAGTGGACATCCACTTCAGCCGTGTAGATGGCCTCTCCACGGTGGTGAGTATGCATTTCCTTCGAGGAAAGTCCTGTCGCATACGGTTAGCACAGCCCCATCATCACCTCTTAATCCTCAGCTGTTCAAGCAGCCACTTGGGAGCACGGGCCGGAGGTTCCTCACCATTGTAATTGAAGTAGGCCCCTTCATCTACATAAATGCCAGAGGTCTCGCCGGCAATGGTTTTCAAGAATGTCGAACATCCAGATCCGGGCGGCCCCAGGACGACCAACATCTCCCCCTTCTGGACGAGACCGTCGAAGCTGCGTAGGATATCAATCTTCGTCTTGCCCTTCCCTGTGATCTTGCGGACCAAGCTGCCCGCTTCCAACAAGATGTTGCCGACGCTCTTTTGATAGTCAGTCGCCTCACCGAATCCGTGGACATTTAGGTTTTGAAAAGCAACGCCGGCGGATCGAAACCCATGTCCCGTCCTTGAACGAATGTCGACGAAGGCTTTTGCCCATGAGCGAGCACGGAAGTTCGACGAGTTTGGATTCAATGGCGAGTCCTCCTTCTCATCCAAGAAGGGGTTCACGCCTCCATTAACCTGTGATTGCGAGGTATAGTGACGGGCCAAGCTGTGTACAATAGATTCGCGTCGCTCCAGCTCGGAGTCCTCGTCTCTCTGGGTGCCGTTGCTTGACTCGGCACTCACATCCTTCTCCCTAATAGTTCGAGCGTCCGAAACAGAACGAGTCTTTGTAGCCTCGGACCTCTCATCGTCGGTGTCTTCAAGAGTCTGGCGGCTATGCAATCCCTCCTGCGGCACACCTTGTTGCTGTGCTGTCCGGTCATAATTGCCGGCTGGAGCGAGGCCGCCGAGAAACGACATCTCGGGGACGTCGCGGTCGAAATACGAGCAAGCCCGTTGTATTGTTTAACTATCTCCCCGAACACGTCTGTGCGTTCAATATCCTTTGGATATGATCTGAGGTTGTAGCGGCGGTAGGCGGTTTAGTTCGGTTCCCAGGCTCCTTGCTTGATCCAGTCGTGGTGAAAGGAGCAAAGGGATTCACTAAGGTGGATTAATATTCTGTATGTGGATATATTAAGAGAAGCGAGAACGGGTGAGGAATGGCAGACAGAAACATGGACTTGAGAGCAGTGTGTCTCAACGCGAAACTTGACAGAGCTAGCCCCTGACTGTCATCAAGTAACGAAAGACGAGATCAGTCACCATCTCGCCTTGAAGCAGGGCAATGCGACGTTATGAAGGGCAAGGAACCTTCCTCTCGTTTTCGTATCATTGCTTGGCCCCACACTGCCTGCCTGGATTTCGCTATTTTACAAGAGCCCGAGTCCTGCTACCGGGGAGCCGGTCGATCGAGCCAAACGGGGCTCCGAGGTCTCGGTTACCATGGTTGTCGGTCTCGCATTGGTCAACGAGTGAGAAATCTACCATCAGTGCGCGGCGTGGTGAAAGCTATCTGCTAGGTACTCAGAGCTAGAATGAACTTTAGTAGTACCTGGCCCAACCTAGCTTACACTAGTCTGCTACTGAGGCTTTGTCAACACCACGCCTCCCCTCCATGGCGGACTCTCCATTGCACCCGTGTCCGACTTGAGGAAGACATATGGATCCAGCTACAGGAGGTGTGCACATACATATGTATGTATTGTGCCATCAATGTCGCATCTCACTCGACTCTCTTCCAATTATGTCGCGGCCATGGATCCGAGCAAATGTAGGTAGTCTTCAGCTTGTCACGGTCTTTACAACCTGTTGCGCCTGGAAGGTAGGCACACTTGAACCTGTTACTCGGATATTTACGCGGACTGGTCGTTCGTATACCTTCAAAGCTTGTCAGGCGTTCGCGCCTGTCAGCGACTTATTATTTAGGTCCTCCGGCACGCACAGATTGCCGGCTTGCACCACGCTTTCGTAAGAGAGGCTTGGGATCCTGCATCAATCGTTACGAGCTTCAGAGATGGATTCCATGAGTCTGCATCCTCCCTCCGCCCGTTGGCCATGCTGCGCAACGTTGACGCGCGCCGAAGTACGAAGCCAACGCAGACTTCGAGTCGGATGAGGGTGAACCGGCCTGTTACGTATGTATCGCTAGATTGATATGCCTTATACCAATTTGGAAGGCACATGCTTCTTTGTTTAAGGTTGACGGTTGCATTTCTTTGGTGTGCTGATATCGAAGAATTACCTACTTACATCAGATTGCGACACATGCTTAATCCTCATCAACCCATTTTGTCAGGTAGTGTCCTCCACATGGAAAAAGCACCCAACCAACCAGACTGACCCCTTGGTTTTCTACAAACTTCGCTTGGGCCACGGCTAAGGGACTACCCGGGACTAAGCTAGCGAGATTGTTGCAAGATCTAGCCGCCAATATGTCGGAGTCATGGCGCAATTTCGGGGACGTATAACAGTCCGACAGCCCGCAGAGCATGAGACGCGCGCGAGATACCCCAGCATCAGCTTATGGAGCGCTGACCGTAAGTATCGTTAAGGTTATTTTAGGCATTCATTTATTAATCAAGCCCCGCCCTAATTCCATACCGTGACGCCGAGATCCCGCCTCGGAGACTTTTACTGACCCGAACTTTGAATCAGCTCTTGGCTTCCCTCATAAGGTGTATTTATGAGACGCGGAGTTCATAAAGCGAATGGTAGTTATTGGTATAAATCATATCACCTGTCTCGAGGGCTGGCATTTATTCCTTCACGGGTAGAATTAGCCCCGCGCATTTAGTATATTCAATGCCAGACAGAGTGCTCGGCCTGCCGCTACCATTTGATATCAGTAGCTTGTTGCGGGGTAGGTATGGACAGACTCTCGAGAAGTGGTATTCCGGCGTTATTTCTTCCTGTGTAGAACCCCGCTATGACTGTGTGCAGGTACATGCTGTAGCGAGCCTGAAAAAGGGGCTCCAGCTACATAGCCACTTAGGGGCAGTTCGGGACACTTCAGAATCAGCAGCTTATTTTGAATATACTTAGGTATTCTGACGATATATTTATGGGGCTTGTACTCCATGTATCTTTTTTTTTTTTTGCTAGTGGGTTAACTCCCATTCTTTTGGCGATACACGCAATTAAAAAATGATAATTTTTTTAAACTTACTGAGAGTACGGACATAAGCTTTCAGCTCTAAGTCGGTACTGAATGAGTTCTGCGTCGATGGCTGATTTGCTTTAATTCGTCAAAATTTCGCTGAAGTGTCCTGAACTGCCCCTTTGTTAGCTGAATAAAGAAAGCTTAGCGGGGTTCGGCGATGGGGCTTACCTCAGCTAGCACTGGCCTCCGCTGGTTCTTATCGAACTCAAGCCCCGTTTCGAGCATTGCCCTCGTTTTAACGTAATGTGCAGTTCGAGGCACTTCAGCAGATTATTATTATGGCTCGTGCAAACCCTGTCAATCAGCAGGACAGAAGTGGAACTGCTGATGGTGATGTCTCCACTGTTTTGAGTTTCGCTCTAGTTAGTCGGTTGGTATGACCGAACGGGTTTTCGCTGACGGCGGCGCGTTTTCCGTATTATCGCCATAATGCGTTAAATATTACCACAAGATCGCGGAAGAAATAGTTACGGAAAGCTTAATCCATAGCGTTATCAAAATATACAGCAAAAAAAGGGGTTTGGGGGGTGGCAACAGGCTTCTAAAGCAATCCGCGCGTTATCAATCATCCGTTTTAACAGCTCGAGGGGTGTTGCAGTTGAAGTGGGGGGAAATCAGCATAATGATTAAACAATTGGTCCAAGCCCGCCAAGAAAAACCAGCAATTTTCAACCAGAAAATGTGGAGATTGCTGATGGTGATGTTGATTCCCACAAATATCGGGTGTTGAAGTGCCTCGAACTGCATCTTAATGGAACGAAGGGTTATTATGTCTTACCTCACTAAGGTCAGGCCCTCTTTTTGAGATTGTGGCTGCCCCGGAGGCCGAGCTATAACTAAGGCTTTTTTTTTATATAAAATTGGTTTTTTTTTAACTTCAAGTACCCGCTAACCCAATTAGAAAAATCTTATAGAAAGAATGAAATCTTAATAAGAGGGCCTGATATCAAGTTGTGATTTATATTCGGCTCGTTACGTACAACTGTGAGTAACTTAGCCATAGAACATATATCCGCCGATCTGTAGGTGCCCTCTCCGTGGATGGAGTGCGCTTTTGCATCCTTGACTAGCTGCCAAGGTTGCTTTCTATTCCGGCTCTCGGTGCTCGTCTGCATTATAAACCTATCCGTCAGATTTACATAAGCCGTCGAAAGTAAAACATCCAGCAACGCGGGGTTATAACGCCATCGCCAGCTTTTTAGCTTAAATGAGACTGTGGTCATCGCGCCATCCACTTGCATGGAAACGCCTATAAAAATTATAGAGCTCCTGGAAACAGGACCGCCAAGATAGTCTTATAAGCTCATAGTCGAATTAAGCGCTTCTTTAAATATCCGTAGGCATTTAGCCCGGCGCGCGCCGCGATGTCATACAAAAGCCTGCCCCGCTCGTACCCCTCCCCGCTGAAGGGCTTCGAGGACGCGGAGCCCTTGTCCGACGAGAAGAACGCCGACGGCAAGAGTCTAGTGAACCCGTCCCGGGACGGCCTCAGCGGGGCCTACGAGACCTTTGTCGACCCCCTGGACAAGAGCCGCCGCGGGGGATTGTGGGTGCTGCCCCGACGGGAACCGGCCCGGCCGAGAGCCCGCGAATGGAAACGGGACGGCTAACGTGCAGATTCGGAAAAGCGATATCCACGTCTACCACTTTCAGCGGAACAAGGAGCAGGCGCGATACGCGCGGGAGCTTTGGGAGCGCATCAGGCGGGAGTGTACGTTTCCTTCCCTTCTTCCTCTCGTTCTCTATGTATTACCCCGCTTGCTCAATCCGATACACCACCATATAAAACCAGACAGCACGAATATGTGTGGTAGGATCAACTCCCTTATTAACCCCCGCGCCGCGACAAACAGTCCCAGAGCTGCGCATCTATCGCTTCTGGGACGCGCCTGTTGGCCCGCACCCGGTTGCCATGTTCGAGGTGAACGTGTTCACGCCGGCGCAGTTCGGCGCCTTCGTCCCGTGGCTCGCCGTGCACCGCGGGCCGCTGTCCGTGCTCGTGCACCCTAACACCGTCGGTGAGGAGGGCATCACGCCCGCGGAGGCCGAACTGCGCAACCACACCGATCGCGCTATCTGGATGGGCGAGAGGCTGCCGCTGGATGTGGACGTCTTGAAGGGCGCTGCAGCAACAGCAGCAGCAGCAGCTCCTGGAAGTTCTGGGACGTCGTGATGAGGTCATGTGGGGTGGATGGGTAGGCTTGCGCTTGAGTTCAATGCGAAGCTAAGTCCTCGTTTGCTGATTCGTGTAAGTTGACTGCAGCCGTATTGCGGCTCGAATATGCCTTGATGACCAGTTCTATCTGTTGATGTGAGAGCCTCGACTTCAGTTATTTACACCGTATCCTTTTCTTTCATCCCACGAGGCGCCCATGGAGATTACCGCTGGCTCGTCTTCATTATGTGCCGTCTAAGCGGAACATTTAATGTACAGTAAGTGCGCTAGTACCCGGCCTGATCACCGGAATCATACAGACGCCAAACGTCCCTTTGTAATCAGTCTCAAACACCGTAATGATGCCTACCAGTGAAACCGACAAATCTCCCCTGGCTGGCCAGCTATCCACTCTCGCCATGTGCAAAGAGTAACCCTAGCACTCCTCTCGCTTTCGAATTTCACGCGCGCGCCGTAATGCCGATCCAGCAGCTCGACGAGTTCGTTATCGTCTCCCTCCTCGGCCTCCGCAGCATCGGCGTCGTCCCCGCCCGTACTGGACTCCCTGCGCCTCTCGGCCAGGATTTCCCGTTCCCGGGCCATGATGAGGTCGCTCAGCGAAGCGGCGAACATGGTATCCCACAGCCCATCGCGCCGCGGGTATCGCCGGAGCAGGTCGATCGCCCGCCTGCGGTTCGACTGCGGGACGCCGCTATGAGCCACCGCGAAGAGGGGGTGGGTCGTGGAGGGCATGGGGGTGAAGGGAGCTGCCCGCGGGTTGCCCATTTGCAGTATGCGCTCGGCCAGGTCGAGTATGTCTTTGTAGGAGGCGGCCATCGTCTCATCTTCCAGCCTTGCCCAGGGCGTCCCCGAGTTGTAGGAGAGATATGGTCGGATGATGCTGTGATAGAGCTTGAAAGTGAGGAAAGCCTTGGTCAGATTCTGCGGGACCTCCGAAGAGCTGGCCTGTGTCGGCTTAGGGTCCATCTCTAGTTCAAAGGCGCGCAGCGCAATGCTCAGGTTAGTAAAACAGCGTTTGTGAGGCGCTTGGAACCTGGTCAGGATCCCGATTGCCTGGGGCCCCTCGTTGGCGACTAAAGTTGTCATTTCATTCACATTCTCGAGTTGAGCCAGGGCAATGCCGTTTAGGAGGGACTCGACTGCTCGGTTAGCCACTAATAGGTTTTCGCTGGTCGCGTATTTGTGGTGGCAGGGACCTGATGCAGACTCTGCAGCTGCGACCTCGTCTGAAGATAGAGGCGGCTCATAGTACCTCCACACGTTATAGAGGTCGCTTATCATAGCGAAGTCCTCAACGTGGGTTAGAGGACCATCATCCAAAGCCCGAGCATGCAGGTCAAGGTTGGTGACGATCACCCGTAAGAGACCGATGGATACCGGAATGGCCTGCGAGCCATTATGCGTCAGGGCTTGCCGGCTTCGTCCACAATGTCGCGGTTGAGGTAAAGGTGGTCGCGCTCGTCGCTTGGCGTCCTCTAGGTCGAGCTCACGGAGGAGGTTACGTCCCGCTGCCACATGAACCCGAGATTGTTCGTGCAATCCCTGGATGCTGCAAATGCAGGTAAATATAATGCTAGCGGACAATGCTCGCCACTTGTCTGCACTTCGAGGGGAGGTCTCAAGTAGATGCTTTATGGACAGATTGAACTGCTGCAGCGCAAATTGGGTTTTGTCAGAATCTCCACGGAGATCGCAAGTGGTGTGCGACAGGTTTGATGACGCATAAGACTCATATACCGCACCTAGACACACGACCGCATGCCATATTGCAGTGTCTGCATGGCACAAACGAGGGACCTCACTCAGCCAGAAATCACCGTCGAACACCCCGGAAAGTGACGGGGCTGTGACCTCTACGAAGAATCGGAAGCTCCGTACTTCGTCGCAGTTATTCCGTGGCAGGGCAAGCTTAAGTTCATATGACGTTCCGCGATCAGGCAAATTGGGTTGTGTAGACCGGCCAGTTGTGCTTGACGATGGTGACGAACCACCAGATGCGGTCCTTTTCTCTATGCAGGACTGGGAACTGCTTTTCTTTTTCCTGGGCGCAGGTGGTGCATAACCGTTGCAGGTACGACCCGAGGTTAGACAACGGTCGCATGCGGGCTTCTTCTCATCGCAACGCACGTGTCGCGCCCTTTTCTTCAGTTAGCAAGATATATGGGCTTCACAAGGGCATGGCCGAAGGATCCATTCGGTCTACTGGCAGCCGGCTTACTTGCATGTCAAACAGCCATTTCTCGATTTCGTATGGAAGGCCCGAGCGATACGCGGCACAACCACTTCAGAGCTGCCAACCTCCATAGGTGGCCAGCCTGAGAAAAGTTGACCAGAGAGATAGCTTACGTCAAGGGATTTATTTGCACAGAGCCCCCCCTGTATGGAAATAATTGGCTGGCTTTGGTACTAGCCAACCAGGGCGCAAAGGCACTAAAATGTCTAGAAGAGTTCGGAAAGAGGGGCAGTCGTTCGGGTACGTTTGAAAAAAGAGGCTGGGAATGACATGACAAGCGTATCGAACAGGAGGACTCTCGTCGCGTCGCCACTTCGGATCCTGTCGTATTGTAAATCTTCATGCTTACAGAACAGTCAGCATAACAAGAAATGAAAGTGACGAAGGAGCCAAGCCTCTTTAGCGTCGAAGAATTGTACGACACGGCCAATCATAATGCGTCATCTTCGGCACCAAGATCTTATTGGCTAGTGGGTTGGCTAGCATATAATTCCACTTCAATGGGCCGCCGACAGTGAGACGTGAAGGCAGCATGTGCTCTTCTGGATTCTCCTTGGAGCTGGCTTCGGTGGCCTGCGACTGGATTCAACCCTAGGGTTGCTTCTGATGTTATTTAATTATTTACCTTTCAAAGGAGTGACCGAGTTAGCCAGCCCGGAATTGCGGCTGTATCCCATGGAGAATTGTGATGGCAATAACGACGGCTTTTTCGGTAGCGGAGGAGTGTATCAATATCGCAATGCCCATACTCCTGACGGTACGTCTACTATTTTCTATAACCGTCACCTCTGGCTGGCATGAAGAAATCGAGGAGCGACGCAACGGACGTCCTCTGCTCTGGCACATCTCAAAACATCATATGCTTTCAGTCAATGTTGCGCCCGTGGAGAGTATCGTTGTTATGAGTGTTATAACATGGCCCGGGGGGGTTGGGGGGTTGGGGAATAGTAGTTTATGGTATTTTCGAATTTGAGTGCCCTCTGTCACAGGCAAAGATGACATTAAAGGTTTAATGCTAAAATGGCGAATTACAAAGGTTCCTAGTGCACGCCATGGAAATCGTTTCCATATCCCGTCTATCACATCTATCCCATCTCTACGTAATGCAAATAACGAGAACCCTGCGCCACAACCAGTCTAAATGCATAAAACGATTCCAATCGAAATTCCGTTTGGATCTCTGGGGTATTCACCGGGATAAAGAAGGGGATATCCAACAGGATTCTCCGTAACAAAACTCATACCGCAACGCGATGAGGACAAGCGTGTGTCGATCACCGCCGGTTGAAGTTTAAGAAGCGGCCCTGCGTACGTTAGTGACCACATTGAATAAGAGGTGCATATTGCGCATCAGCTTACCGCCGTGAAGAGGATTATCAGGTTGCTGCCGACGAAGGCAGCGAAAATGCCGAGGTCCCGCCACCTGTAGGCGTAGTTGAAGCCGAGGGGTTCGTAGAATTGGTTTCCGACCTTGTAGGCGCAGTATTCGCAGGCGCTGGTCATGTTGTTGGTGATGTACCCGAGACCGCCGTTCGCGAAGAAAGGTTGCATGTAATCACCGCAGGACTGGCCCTCTGGCGCGTTGAATGAGTTCAATTCCCAAGCGCTACACTCGACAGGTACGCCCTCCAATGCGGTCGTGACAGCACCGCCGATGAGACGGGTGAAGGGGTCCAGTTCGTACAGCCATGCGCGCCAGAAGTGAGGCATCTGGGGTGCGGGAATGGTGACACCGCAGAATAGGGCGAAAGTGATGACGATGAAGGGGTCGTACTGGCTGGAAATGAACGCCGAGGGTGAGATCGAGGCAAGGACTTGACCGAGGGTGACGGCGAACAGCTCGGTGATCAGAATCAGCAAGAACTGATAGCCCGCACGAGTCGACTCTGTCTGGAATCCCGGCAAGTAGTACAGAGGCAAGTAGAACACAACAGCGCAGAGGATCGAGTAGGGCAACTCTGCGAGAACGACGCTAGCAGTGAAGGTTGCAGAACTATACATTTTGCTTGACTGTTCGCGGAAGAAGATAGCTCGCTTGATGATGTACATCACCTCGACCTGGGACATGACAAGCGCAGGCAAGACTGTGATCTGGAACATGACGAACACCTTGTACTGAAGTGAAGACCGGGAGTTGTCGAGGTTGAGATAAGTGAGACCTGTCAGCAGAGCAATGACGACGTGGTTGAAAAGACGTGTAAATATATAGTTAGGTGACCGCCAGAAGGATATGTTCGTGCGTTTCCCAACGACCTTGAGCTGGTGGCTCACGGGCGACGCATATTCTTTCTGGAGGGAAGGATCGACCTGGGATGCGGCAGCCTTCCGAGACTCCTTGAGCTGGGAGATTGTGTCCTTGACATTAGCAAGCTCAGGGCTGTCGTTCCAAATATCGGCCCAGTCGCGTTTACCCATGCGAGGGCGGCTGCCGGCACCAATAGCTTCGAGCATAAATTCAGCCACGTTGTCCGACTCGCTGGCGACGGCACCATGACGCGCAAGATAGTCTCGAAGGACGGACGCATCTTTGCCGATATCACCGAAGTAGACACATTGGCCTCCTCTCTGGAGTAGGAGTAGTCTGTCAAAGTTCTCAAAGAGGGCAGCATTTGGTTGATGAATAGTGCAGAGAATGGCCTGGCCGGCGGCTGCAAGCTTCTTTAGGAATCGAACAATGTTGAAAGCGCTCTGGCTGTCTAGCCCGGAAGTTGGTTCGTCTAGAAAAAGCAGGAGTTCAGGCTTGGCTGCAAGTTCGACACCGATGGTAACACGCTTGCGTTGCTCGACAGTCAAGCCCGCTTCCGGAGAACCGATGATGCAGTCCGCAATGTTCTCCATCTCGAGTAGCGAAATGATCTCTTCGCAGTAAGCATACTTTTCTTCTTGGGGAGTTTCGAAAGGTTGTCGTAAGTCGGCTGAGAACCTTAATGCTTCTCGTACAGTCTGACTAGGATCGTGCATGTCGAGCTGTTCGGCATATGACGTGGATCGCTGGAACTCCTTGCCAGGCTTTGCGCCGTCGACGAGTATGTCACCGTGGATAACACCAATGTTTTTTCGCGCAGCCAAGACGTCTAGAAGCGTGGTCTTCCCTGCCCCGGATGCACCCATGAGAGCGGTGAGCTCACCAGGTTTGCAATAGCCGTAAACGTTGTTCAGAAGTCGTCGGGTGCCGCCAGGCACGGGTACATCGTAGTTGAGGTTTTCCCACGTCAAAACACTGGTTGACTTGATAGGTAAGGCCGATCCCTGTTCCTGCCCCCCCGACTTCTGGCGTTCCAGGCGCTTTTCAGCCAGTGTTTCATTAAGCTTTTTCCTCTCTCCGTTGGGTTTTGCATAGACTCTCGCAGTGTTGCCTCCCATTCCGTGCTTGACGAACTCTCCTAGAACAACGTTCATAATGAGGAAGAAGATGATTATGGCCATGACAATACCGAAGTTCCTCCACAGAGTCTCTGGCGCGTAAGAGAATCCTTGTGTGATATAGGCAGCGCCACTTACTTCCGTAGTTCCGGGGACCGAGCCAGGCAAGGTGCAGACTTGGGCGTTGATATCCGAATAGCCAGGACCGGACGGAATGAGAGACTCGGCAGAACACTCCATTCGACTTGAGCCGAACTCGTTCGCCATCATACCGGCAAATGCCAAACCAAGCGCATTGATCCAGAAAATCCACCTCAGCCAGACTTGTTGCGACTGGTACTGGATGAGATATCCAGAAGTCAGGATGAACAATGTCACTGTAACTACCGCGAACTTGATCGCATAGTCGAAGTCCGGACTTAAGTTTCCGATGCATCGGAAGTACAGTGTCATGGCTAGATTGCCCACCAAAATCAGCAAGTAGAACGTGAAGAACGACCCGGCCGTTCTATGGAGGTTAGTCATGAAGTAGACGATGATGGAGAACACCATGATCTGAACCGCTGAGAACGCTGCGTCAACAAATATCTGCGCTATCCACAAGGCGGACGGCCTGTGGAAGGCGTATGCTTTATGTTTGTTCACAATTGGTCGACCCGTCATTGTTGATGCCAATTCGGAGAAGGCCTGGAAAGCGTTGAACAACAAACTGACGAAAAGGAGACCACCCTTGCTGAATGCACTCGCAGATGTCTCTCCCAGATCGAAGTAGAGTGTCCCTAGCACGAGGGCGATGACAATGGCACGAATCCACGAGAGGGTAAGTCCGAGTTTATCCTGCATCTTCAAGACAAACTGACGTTTCATCAAAGCCCACACCTGGAGGTGGAAACCAACACTGTACACGGAGCGCTTAGCACCGCTCCGCTTGCTTTCGAGAACGGCGGTTTTGAAATCTTCATGTTTGTCAGACTCCTCCTGGAGTCGAGTCTTATATTCCTTCATTCCGTTAGCTAGACGTTCGGCGTAAACTGACTTCTCGAAAGCCTCGGCCAGTGTCTCTGGGTTATGCGGAGCATTGCTCGGTGAAAACCCTTCAGAGTAATCGCGTTCAAACTCGTCGGTACATCCAGTAACATAGTCAGGGGTCGTCTGTCGCGGGCGTGGGAGAAAACCGAGACCCTCGAAATAGCTCCGAGCTTCGGTAGCGGGGCCGAAATAGACCTGTTTCCCTGCGTCGATTACTAATACCTTGTCGAAGAGCTTATAGATATTCTCGGAAGCCTGGTATAGCGACACAAAGGTAGACGTCTTGTAAAGGTTTGTCTGCACTCGAAGAGACTTGACAAAATCGAGAGCGGTACTGGCGTCGAGACCCCGGGTGCTGTTATCCCAGGACAAAATACAGGCACTCGTGATCATCATCTCCGCGATAGAGACGCGCTTTCTCTCACCACCAGAAACACCACGAACAAGGGCGTCACCGACGACTGTGTTCCTCGTATGCTCGATATTGAACATCTTTAGCAGCATAGCAATGACGTCCTCCTTGAACTTCGACTTAGTCGTGCCCGCGGGTAACTTATTAGGGACCTTGACGTCAAGCGCAAAACCGAGCGTCTGCTCTACGGTCAGTGTAGAGTGGTGTCGATCGTCCTCTTCGTTATATACTGCCTCTCCACGATACTGCCGGAATTCGTCTGCTGTCCAAGGTCCGTATAGCACTTCTCCGGTGACCCCGGTATAACCATACCGCTGATTGGCGATCGATTTCAGGAATGTCGTGCACCCCGATCCCGGTCTCCCCAAAACAAGAACCATCTCACCCGGGTTGACGACGCCCTTAAAATTGTCCAGCAAGGTTGACTCGACCCCCTTCTTGCCCTGACCAAGAAACCGCATCAACGGCGTCCAGTAGTCGAAGAAGTCGATAAAAGCGTCGGGAAAGGTCTTCACATAGTTCGTCATACCCCCCATACCCTTGACCGTGAGTCCATCCCAGTAGACACCGATGTGTTTCGCCTTGATGCCAGCCTCCTGCTCGGCAGCCAATCCGCCCCGCAGCGCGGACTCTAAGTCGAAGGGCTCACTCGAGTCTTCAGACTGAGCGGACTCCGCAAATTTTGAAGTGGCCTTCTCGATGTCGGTGCTCCTACGGCTGTTGGCACGGCTAGCTCTGGATATCTCGCGCTGTAGTTCTGCGAAATCGGCCTCGGCTTGCTCCACGGAGACGCCGGTCGCAACACGAGAAAAGCCGTTAGGGTTGATTTGTCTGACGGCTTCGCGTTGCTCCTCTAGATCTAACGACATGGTTGAGGTTCTCGATGAGGCAGTGTTGACCGAGGCGGCGACGGTTGGTTCTTCGCCAACCTTTGCTAGTGCTTCCCCTGCGGGGGCTCCATCGGCCTGCTTCTCCAGGTCCTTCTCCATCGTAGACGGTGATCAGGTGCTGACACCGACACGGGGCGTTAGTCCTCCGAATCTCCTTTATGCAAATAGCACGAAAGATGATAGAAATACGAGGCGATACTATGCTGAAGACAATCAATTGATACTAGGCACCGAATGCGGCATGGAGGATCTATGCAGCAACAGTCGATTTGGTGAGACGGTATCGAATTCTATTAAGGTGTAGATGTAAATGGAAGGATGATATTTATAAAAGAATGCGAATAGGATTATTAATTCTCAGGGCAACTTCTATAGCTGGAAACTGGAGGAGGGAAAGAAGGACCAGGAAGAAAGGACGTTTGACAGAGAGGATCAAAGCATGAACCAGCAGGAAGGAATGACCGGGTTTACCAGAACTTATTATATTAGTTGCCAATATCTAGCATCCCCGGGCGAAAGTTCAGTGATTATCAATCACCAACAAAAATTTCCATGTCTGCATTTACTCATAAAAACCAGTCTAAGACGTCAAGGGCCAAGAGGGTCCTCCACCAACCCACACCCCCACCAACCAGGTACAGGTGGACATGCCGCAGTACCTCCTACACAATTTTCCAGTTCCAGTCTAGAGCTCTGGAGACGGTTTATGGCCAAGGAAAACTCGGTCTCTTGGGCCCGACCCGATATGATCCAAACGCCTGCGGCGGTCCGGCGGCAGTTACAAAAGCACCCAGGGCCAAAACCATCGAGAGCCTAATCCCGCTTTCTCTATCATCAGCCTTCAAAAATGTTCTGGGACGGTTTTGCTGTCTTAGAATCTTCTTTTTACGTTGATATGCAGTCTAATTCGATATAGCGAAGCGGGCAGGAGGATTACATATAAGTACGTATCCACCCCACGTGATGAACAAACTGCCGGAAACGGTTAGAACTCGCCTATGCATCAAGCTTTTACCGTTTATTCTCAATCCCGCGTCATGTGGGCGTTTACTAGGTACATACTACCAGTAGCTCAGACATTAGGGTTGGAGGTGACTTGCTTTCGTCAACGAAGTATGCGACTGGCATAATGATTCAGTCGCCATATGGCTGCCGCTCTTCTAGCATCTATTTATTCATGATGAGTCGATGCCAGGTAACGTCGTCGATGGAGCAAGAGCAAGGGTATTCAACTACTCTCCTCTTTCGTCTTGGACCGATGCGACAATACAGGGCTTGCAGTATCCTTGTAGCGGTGACTCCACTCGCCGGCGGGATGCCGAAAGCCGTAGGCAAGACGCTACTAATCGACCATAGAGCTGAGGCCTGTCACACGGCTGAAGACACAGTCACCATAATATCATTATCATAATTGTCATGACAGTCAATTCGTCTGCAGTGAGGTCGATCTACTTCTTGCGCCATGCCGGCATGTAAGAAGGCTTGCAGGTCTCCACTGCTAGCGCGGCATCTAGGTAGGCATTTTGAATGTAAAAGCAACCCGAGGAGTAATGGTACAACATCTGATGTGTGAGACATGTGACACACGAAAGTTGAAGCCTGGTTTCTTGGGACCGCCCACAGCGTCGGGAAGTGGGAGGGGACGGTAGAGATATAGAAGGGTGACATCGGTTCAACCGCCGCCTTGTGTACTTGCAGGACTCGAGCTAATTGGCCTCAGGCTCTATGAAGCCCTGCAACGAGGACCTTAAGACGAGGTACTCTAAGACTCATTCGGTCAAATTGATGTACCGGATACGGCCTGCTAGGCAGTGCCTGCCGCACGGTGGGTCTGTATTGTCGTATTGGCGGGAACTAGGTACTTAGTATCCTGTTAAACAGATCTTCCCACGTGGGATCTCACTCCTGAATAATTATTGCATAAGAGGCCAGAAATTCGGATTACGGCCAATTTCAAAAACAATACCCATCCAGCAAGTAGACTATACCGAATCATTATATTCAATGAATCCCGTCTAACAATTCATACTCTTTATCTTTTTGGGCCCTGAAGCTACGACGCCGGAGAAATAATTATTCTGCCAAGGATTGCTGAGATATCTGTCTCTTACTATAGCGCATGTTAACAGGGCAAGAACCCCGTAATTCCTTACTACGTTGGTGAGATTCTTTTAATTTCGATGTCTTGAATCGATACCAAGTTACAATATATGGGGAGGGAACATACTTTGCACGTACCGCGTGTAGCATGGACTTCATATTCGCTAGAGGGTGACAAAGCGTGCGACGTAACAATTTTTCTCATGGTACTAGGCCTAAAACGGAAATAAAGTAGGGGGAAGTCTACCGTACGTGTGTAGCCCTTTCGAAAGCCCACTAAAGCCTTTCCAGAGGAAGCTGATTGGGTCAATGTGGACGAATAAGAAACGAGGACTACCCACCTTCAGACAATCGTTAGAGCTTATCACCCCTAGTGAATAACTAAAATCAGCCCATGCCCGTGCCCCCACGGGCCCCGGCGAGACTAAAATCAATGGTTGCGTGCTCGCTTCATATCGCGATATCACGTGAATAATGCTCATTCCAATGCGGAAGAAACTATGGAGACGACACGGCTGACCCGTTCTAATTCGAGATCAATATAACGTAGGGACGAACGGTTACTACATAGGCCCCAACTTTCATTTGTCACGCATAAGCCCGGACTGCCGTACGATCGAACAACTAACCCCAAAAGTAGGTAGCGGGAGGCGTTATTTCGAGCCATTCATTGTCTGATGTGCGACGGAGTACTGTATGCAATCGATGGAAACGTCTTCTACCACCTTGCACCCTTGCGCTTAGTTGCAGCCCAAGTAGGTAATAGGTACTGGCAGAAGAAGTACACCGATTGCACAGCTCAACTTCTCTAGAAGCCACGGAGATAGACTATCTCCGCCGGGACAGGGGCTCGAGTGAGCTCTGACTTGGTCCGCATCCACATTCAATCCGGAGAATCTCCTGTCGATCTTCGGAGCTGTGAAGTCCAGGCACAGATTGGTATCCAATAACCAGCCGTCGGCGACTCGGGGCATCCTATTCTATTCCGCCTATTCCACGAACTGTCTCTCACTAGTAACAGGCCAGCGTGCGATCCGGGGATGTCATTATCCGACCGCTGAAGTCTGGCGTTGATAGGTATCTACCCGAGTTGCGGGCATGAATCCGGATTGCTATCGAGGTTTTATCGGTAGGTTAATGCAACCATGTGGCAAGACACGCGAGTTTTGATGGCGGAGAATGGACTGGGACATATCCTCAGTGAACCGGCCGCGGAGGGTTAACAAGCATGGGACGTCCCAGAGGCCTGCTGCAAAATTGGGGATTGCGGCACGTTCTCGATGTTCGTCCGACTGCGTCGATTCTGCATTACTCTACCTAGGTTCAGAGCACACCTGCGGTTGACGCGCGTGGTATGATTACGCGAGGGAGCATCAGCAAGCTGTGGCGCATCTCTTCGCTTCTATTCACTCGCCTGGCCTGATGCGGGATGGCTAGGTACCTAAATTACACTTTGTATGGAAATCCCTAGATTCACTGCAACAGTGTGGTGCACCGATATCGTCATTGAACTGCTCGTCAAATTGTCAATTAAATGTGCCCGAAACACAACTCGCAAGGGGTGTCTATATTTCTCGACCCCTCTTGAGTCCTGAAGCGCTACGGCTCTGTACCTGCACCTCCGTCCTATTCAACAGGCTAGGATGTCCTAGGTGCATTTTGCCAGCCAATACCTTCCACTGGATGCTACCCAGACTAGAGTGAGGCCATTCCGGAAACCAACTCCGCAAGAAACGACGGGATAAACGCCAGGTATGCAGAGGTGGGGGGAGATGTGGTGGTTCACGGCAGTTAACTTCACGGGGTTTGGCCCCTTGTCGTCATCATCGTAACCGAACGTATCGGGGTGTATAAGATGGCGCCGCTGGCCTTCGTTCCGCCCGCTATAAAGACAGTGCGTTGACAAGAGGACGCCGGAATAGACCGAGGCGCTACTCGGTACAGATTCATTGACACAGAAGTTTTCTTTGGAGGGTTCTATCACGGCCAATATCTCCCTAGAAACCGGATTCGGCCCCGTTGGGCTCTATAGCCATCGGACTTCCTCCGTGAGCATGCCTTCTTCGCTGTTGCCGAAGCCTCCGGATAGGGCGACCATTCAAATTCATGCTTTCGTCATCATCTTCGCTGTGGGGGTGTTCCTCCGCAAAGCGACGTGCCTCATCAAGTTCTGTTATGTCGTCCGGCTTATCTCTCAGCCACTGCATCCGGGGGCCTGATCGGGCAATTTCGGATACTCGGAAGCCATAGATTCGTGGCTCGTAGATCTTACCACCTCCCAGACCAGGGGCGATGTTGCACGAATACATGCCGTTTAGCAAAGACTCTTTGTCGTCCTCGGTTACGCGCGCGCCGGCTAGTACATCAGCACCTCGCTTGGTAAGATCATATTCCGGGAAGGTGAGTAGAAACAGCGCACCAAACGTGCGTCCAAAAAAAGCGCCGTCGACGGTCTGGAATCGGCTGTTGGGGGGAACGTAGACATCAAGACAAGAAGGACAGAAGAGTTTGACGGTCTCCTCGCCGGGTATATCGGATAGGCCGACTGGGAGTGTTCGTGCCTGCTCGCAGTAGCTACGAGGGCACACGCCGAAGTGACCAAGCTCGTACTTCTCCGACATCTGTTGAATACCAGCCCGAGAGCAGATGAAGCGTTGGTGAATTAGCCCATAGAGCATCTCGGCTGAAGATTCTATGACGGAGAGATCACTAGCCATACGACTGTGGTGCCGACGTTCGCTGCTTCGTACTCTATCGACACCCTCTATCGATTCGTCTTCTTCATCGTCTTCTTCCTCGTCCTCATCATCGTCCTCCTCGGGTTCGACATCGAGAATCATCTAAGGGCAAAACAAATCGTTAGTGAAAGGGACTTCAGCCATCCGTGAGGCGGTAATATGATGCAAATACCTCCAAGGCTTCTTTATACATAGCTACTTGGGTCTGCAAGCCGGTCAAGTTGAAGTCATCCTCGATGAACTCCTCCGAGACCTCTGCGAAGTATTCGTGGCCTAGCAGCGAGCAGAAGGAAGAGATCCATGACTCCGGGGTCCCTGATGACGAAGACATCATATCATGACCTATGTGATATTCTTGTTTGCCCCCGGTAGAGACCAGACCCAGATGTCAGATGTTTACCTAAGGACTCGGAGGGGCAGACAGGCTGAATGCGGATCGCGAATGGCGATAGAGGGGCCTTGAGTTCAGGGTCGTCGGGGGAGATTGGGATGCAGTAGAAGCGGACCCCGCCAATTATTGTTCAAAGATATGAAAGGGGAAAAGATGCTATGGCGCCTGCATGACGCGCACAGATATACGGCAAAGATTCTCAGGCGCTATTATGTATTGATGCCAGGATTCCAAGGGTGTCTGGTGGTGTTGTTGATGATGCCTGGCCCGACTTGGTGTTATTCTTGGGCCATTGAAATCAATTCCTCCATCCAATTTTAGTGGAGGTGTTTGTGTCACTTCTCATGGTCCGTGCATCTTCGGCTCCTGACTCCTGGCAACGCCCCGTCCAAGGTAAAGGTTCCGGATTCGGCATACAACCGTCGGAGTGGGGCTTCCACTCCGATATGTCGTAATCCCCTGATACCTCGTACTGAGAACCTTTGAAGTCCATGCATCCCCCCCGGAACTTCTCCGCTGCATACCATACCCTGTTGAGTAGACATGTTCTATCAAGATGTTTGGAAGGCTGCTACTTAGCCGCGAAGACAAATTTATTCTAGGCCGCATAATCATATAATCAAGCGTAGAAACAAAGTCGACTCCCTGTTAGCTCATGATTAGCCAGAATAAGATGTTGAGTTCATAATTTTTCATCGCGTAGTCAGAAGACTTATGCAGACAAAATCCGTTTCTCCGTTGGCCTTAGAAAAGAAACCTATGCCTGAATGTCAAGTACTTTTTCTTTCTTTTTTTTTATAGCTGTTCACCACAAGCGGAGAATGGCAGCTTCGTGTAACTGGCAATACTGAGTTTGGTTGCGGTTCTGTCTAAGACGTCGCCTCTGTAGGGGGCCAAAACTGCTCTCCAAAATGACCAAAACACCAGCTTTATCGGAAAACCGTCCAGCATTTCATCGCTGACAAGCATGTACAGCTCAGCATCACGCATCACGCATCACGCATCGTGTCGGTTTTCATAAACTCTATCAAATCGGGTTCCAGTTCTTGGCACTTACAAATATCACTCCCGGTTTAGGAGAGAATGTGATTCAATAGTGAAGCTGTCGAAATGGGGCGGTCACTCTTTTCTCTGATCTTCCAGACAACGAGAACATATAAGAGAATGCCAGCGTCCGGGTTCCGGATCAGCGAAATGTATGCCCGGATCTCTGTGGACTCGAATGGAAGCCTGCATGGCACCTTAATGGTATCTTAAAGCTAACAACGGGGGAAGGAACATAGGGTAAGAGATAACAGGAGGATTTGATGTCAAAATATCCATTGTAGGCAAAAGCGCCGCAAGTAGAACAATTGATATAGAGTTACCTGGTACCAATCCGCGAGTGAATGAAGCATATGGGAATTCTTTCACACAAAGTGGGGGTTTGGGCAGTCAGTGTCGACCTAGAACAGAAGAATGGCAGCTTCGAGGTTTTACTTGCCGGGAGGAATAGTCGCTTGAAACGCAATTAAAAGATATTCCAAACCATTATATGGATCATCCAAGCCAAATGGAAATATTCTAGTAACCAAGCAGAGCCCCGTTATCTGCCCCTATAACAGGCGCATTGAGGCTTATTCTGTTGAACTGCAATGATAACAATGAGTTAACTGCGCCCTGGTGTAACGGCTGCACCCCGCACCGCTGCGCCAAAAGGGCAAAAGACTGGCGGTTAGTCGCAGGTGGAAGACATTAGGGGAGGCCAGGGCGTGGTAATGCCATGAATAAATCTTTTATAAATGATGTAAAATAATAAGGATTGGTGAGGAAACAGTCTCAATGTTTCTGTTGCTGGCTCTGTACTAGATTCCTGTAAGGGGAAAGGTGTGGGAGTGCAGGTCTAGCTACGTAGACAAATACTGGAGCTGTCGCGTCCACACCCCTTTTGCTTCTAGTGACCCCTAACAACAAATTTCTTCAGCTACCATACGTATCTCTAGAGGATTTAAGAAATTTATAGATACGTATGAGTCGTACGGTACGTGTATTTTTACTTTTTTATATAGGAGCTGCAAGATTTTTATACAGAATTCAGTTTTTAGGGAAGGTTCCCGACATAATCACTTCCGTCCATTCCGTTAGCAAGTTTATTACATTAAAACGACGGCATTATTAGCATGAATGGACGGCATCCGTATTGTCTCCACCTTAGACCATGCACGGTGTTGGTATCGTTGTCGCACAAAGCTGCACCAAAAGACTGTATTGATAAATGCACGGTTATTGGGCTACTTATCTGACGATTGTGATACAGTCCTTAACGTCAGTTGTAGGTCTTGGTCTTGCTCATTGCATTGTTATGGTGGTACGTGGGAATAGGGACACTGGGAGGGCCCTATACCACGTCGAGTGCGATCCATGGAACTGTGGAGTTGCAAGGACAGATGCACTTGAATAACTTCCTTTTGGGAAGATATTTCAATAGTAACGTTATTCTCATCTGAATTCCTATACTGCGATACCTGGTGGGCTGCCGAACCTGAGGGTACTCAGTAAAGTCTTCTCCACAAAGCGTTTTGTCTTTACAGGCTCCATGTCAGCTAGGCGCCTCGAGCTTTTCGTTTGCGCATGCCCGGGCCAAGCCGGAAACCATTGCTATTAGCCGGCCTGCGGTTCCGTGTTAACGTTCTGGCAAGGGGCCATGCAGAATTCTTTCCGACGAGGCTCTTTTCAATGGCTTGCGCCACAGCAGGCTCCCCGTTCCTGACTGGGCTTACGGGATATCAGCCAAATCATATATTGACGCAGCATCGGTGCCAGTACCCTACAGGAAATGTCGCCAATCATTGGTGGGTTGCTGCGATCAGAGCTTGGCAGTCTTGGCTAGGGTTGACGGAGTCGATTTATCTGTAACCTAGATTGCCATTCCGTCCCGCAAGCTCAAACAGACTATGCGGAAGTACCGGTAAAAATGCCGATCGTCATTCGCCGGGACACCGGCCCCTGTTTCCCAGCATGACCCATGGCAGTGCGGCGGTTCGACTTCCAGCAATCAGAATAGGCATAATGAGGCTTGGCATGCGGAGGAGAGTGAATATGGGGAAGTCGGGATCTAGATGCTAGTTACTAGTCCAGGTACAGTTTTCATATATAATCTGAGGCCTAGGAATCCCAATTGTGATCCTCCTTGAACCTCTGCACCGAAAAAGACATTAACAGCTCTTATCAAGTACATCCAGTTTCAATGTCTCGTCAACGCTTGGTACTAGCCTCCGCCCTGTTAGGGTTGGCGACTGCTCAGAAGCCCGGCGACACGCCTGATGCCCACCCCAAGCTCATAACACAAAGGTGCACCGTGAAAGGTGGTTGTGTCGACGCTACCAACTATATTGTGTTGGACGCCCTGGCTCACAA
Source organism: Monosporascus ibericus (assembly GCA_004154915.1). Classification (NCBI taxonomy): domain Eukaryota; kingdom Fungi; phylum Ascomycota; class Sordariomycetes; order Xylariales; genus Monosporascus; species Monosporascus ibericus. The sequence continues at coordinate 251,866 of QJNU01001574.1, forward strand.
TGTTCACCAAGTTGGCACGGAGTATGGCTGCGGCAATTGGGGCAACCCCCCCAATGCCACAGCTTGCCCCACGAAGGAGGCATGTGCGGAAAATTGTGTGATGGAGGGTCTCACCGACTACACCACTATGGGCATCATCGCTGAGGGTGCTAGCTGTAAGCGGAGTTTAGAAATTCCATCTCATCCTGAATACTCGCGATGAGCATACCTTCATGAAGCCATTGCCATATGCCTAAGCTTTGTCAAGCATAGCTCGGCCCTCTTTTCATCCTTTATACCCCTTAACTACATAGTATCCGCTGACACTCTATGTCTCAGTGACCTTGCAGCAAGTTCTCGACGGCAAGGTGGTATCTCCGCGCGTGTACCTACTTGAAGAAAGCAAGGAGCAATACGAGATGACGAAGTTCACCGGCGCCGAGATGACTTTCGAAGTCGATACCACGAAGCTTCCCTGTGGCATGAATAGCGCACTGTACCTCTCCGAAATGGTGGCGGACGGCGCCAAGAGCGAGTTGAACTCGGGTGGAGCTCCTTGGGGAACCGGATACTGCGATGCTCAATGCTACACCACACCCTTCATAAATGGCGAAGTGAGTAGAATATCTCTTTGTACTACGATCTACATCCATCCCTGAACACTGCTGATTCGAAACTCTCAGGGAAACATCGAGGGATACGGAGCTTGCTGCAACGAAATGGACATATGGGAAGCTAACTCCCGGGCAAGCCACATCGCCCCTCATCCCTGCAACGTCACGAGTGCATACCTCTGCGATGGCGAAGAGTGCGAATTTGAGGGTGTCTGCGACAAGAATGGTTGCGGCTGGAACCCCTACAGAATCGGTCAACCAGACTACTACGGACTTGGCGAGGAATTCGACGTGGATACCACAAGACCATTCACGGTGGTCACTCAGTTCCCAGCTGACAGTGAGGGCAAACTGGAATCTATCCACCGCATTTATGTGCAAGACGGGGAGATTATCCGGGCCGAGGTCGTGAACAAGGAAGGACTGCCCGAGATCGACTATTTGAATGACGAACTCTGTGCCGCCACTGGATCGGAGAGGTTCATGGATCTGGGTGCGATGGCCGGAATGGGCGAAGCTATGACCCGAGGCATGGTCCTCGCCATTAGCATCTGGTGGGATGAAGGTGGCCACATGCAGTGGTTGGACGGGGCAGCTGCCGGAGCCGGCCCTTGCAATGCAACCGAGGGCGACCCGGATGTGATTCGGGTTATTGAGCCGAACCCTGCAGTGACCTTCAGTAACATCAGATGGGGAGAGATCAACTCGACTTTCCAGGCTACTCCTGCGAACCGCACGCGGGGCTTGCGCAATGCGTACCGCAGCCAATCTACTCGGTTGTTCTAGGTATCCTTGCTGCGATTAGGGTGCTCTAGTTCTTAAATCCGTATAATTTGAGACTAAAGCTGTATATATTGTACATATCGGAATTGTCGTCCGGAATCTTACCGCTGGCTATTAACCTAAGTCGGGTAGCGGGCCCCCCGGCAGTGATTCGACTCTTGATTGAATGTGTTATAACCGCAGCGACGTCACGAGCCCCTGAGTGAATAGTGAACTAATGCCGCCGAAAGGGGGCAGCTTTCCAACGCCTGGAGCAATGCTGCGACATGCAGGGAGGGGGATATAGCCGATATCGGGCATAGATTCTTGCGAGTACAGACATCGGACGGTCCCTTCACCAGTTGGTTCGATGATATCGGGGTTTGCGAGATCCCCATTGCTGCCATCTAGGCCTTCGGTGACACGCTTAGGTTTGCGATGTTTCCTAAGTAACTTCGTGGGAATATCAATCCTGTTTGTATCAGTATTTTCTGGCCGGCGGTCTGCTCAAAACAGGAATTGAATCCCTCTGTTCGGTGCGCAACAGATCATGCATACCGGTCGGACTGGTAGGGCTTACCGGATGTCGCCGAAAAGCAGGCTATGGTTTTATGAGACCCTGACATCACACACTGAAGCATATATTTGGCTGAAGAAGAAGGAATTATCTGGTTGACCTTCTAAGAGGTCCTGTTTAGAAAGAGAGGTTATGAAGCCTCCTTATATACACATAAAACAGCTGTATCTGAGAGAAAGCGATACCGGACAGTCGAACAGCGCATCCCAATAGTAGCAACGCTAGCTAAGCCATGATGCAGCTAACAGACCTAGACCTCAGTAGGGTCTGACAGGCTTAGTGTAGGCACCTCACAGTTCATACAATGAGGGTATAGACATGCCCATAACCGGAGGAGAAGCGTTTTGGTGTGTTTGACAATGAATAAATATATTCGTGCTGAAGCCGATGCCCATACCACTGACAGCAGGTGACCTTGCAACAAGGAACTTAGAGCCGGCACTATCTACTACGTTGGTAAAGTGGCCATGAAAATCAGTAGAGTGGCACGCACAACCACCTACAGATTTCATGCAAATCATTGCCAAGTCCCAAAGCCCTCAGATAGACTTGAGCGATGTGCAGGTACTAGTATCTCAAGGACATGCCATGAACTCGCCGTTCACTTGATGCAGTGACTCGACTGGAGCTTCATTGATGTAGCAAGCAAGCTGCGGGGAAGCACCCCCATTGTGTGACCAAAGACTAAGCTCTGAAATTGAGACAAACTGCCTCGATGACATCGTCCTACCCTGTGCCCATCTCGATATCAGCCTCCCATGCTTGCCCCTTTCGCCACAGCTACTAAATGAAGCCTGTTCCAGCAGCGCCCAAATTCTGACTTGTTATCTTTCTGGATGTGACTCTCCATTTCTGAGCAGATTGTCGTTGCTGATCACCTTGAAGCATATGCCGTCTTTCATGCTCTTGAGGACCAATCCCTTGCGAGGATTCCCATTAATCCCTAGTCCCTCCGCGCGTTTGAGAAGATCGTAGTGATTCCTGCCGATGGTGTGAAGTCTAACGTAGCTGTTGACCGGCACATGCTTCAACCCCAGCCTTCCCGCAATCCGCTAGGTTTCTTTCGGGCAAAAAGCGATCTGTTCATTAATATTGAAGATTCGGAAAATGGAGAATTGATGTTGGCCATCGGCAAAACCTTCTTGATTCTGCGAAATGGTCGATCCGCACAGCTCACCCCGGATCGCGATGTTCCTGCCGAGCTCCGTGGACTTTCTTGGAAGTTCATTTTCGAAAGCGACGGGCCAGAATTGCCCTCGGAGGGCTTGGGAACGCCATGCTTGCGAGAGCACGCGCCAACACGCCCTCCTTCGAAATCGGCTTTTGAATCCTCCGATGGGAGGGATAATGACTTGCACCATTGAGAGTCCTTGAGAACAAAATAGACCGTCATCGGCGAACCGTCCCATCTTGACTGACTCCTACTAGATAGCAGGTTTGTACTTGGCGGTGTCATGGAAAATGGGGTCTAAAAGGCTCCAATCAGACACCCCTGGTGGGTTCCACCAGGCTCTATACAAAGGGTTTCGATCAGTCCAAGTGGCTTGGAGAGAGCTTTCCCTCCTTAGAGTCAGAGCTGTCAATATAGCCTAAATTTCTTCTGTGACAGGTGGTAAACAAGCTAGGGCAATTCTGAACCCTCTTGATGTCGGTCTTCGGGATAAAGTGGGCGGCTGACCTAGAGATCGCTTTGCCTCTTCCGGAGTAAGCTCCCACTTCTTCACTCCCAGTCTCTCCTCAAACGGCATCGCCATAAGTTGCTTGACGGCGTCTTCGTGTGGTACCTTCTTCTCCAGTTCTTCCAGGATGTTGGTAATCTCGCCGAACTTCGGCAATAACATGATCAGGCCCTGTGAGATGGATTTTCCTACCGTAGTCGATTTCATGTAGAAACCTTTGTTGGTCTTGCCATTTAGTAAAGGCTTTTTGGAAAGCGAAGCGCTGCTTGGTACCCTGTAGGAAGGACTCGATCTCGAAAAAGAGTATCAAGTCTCCGACTTGTGCTCGTCTGGTTTCACAGCGCAGGTCCATCCATCCACTCCCGCTAGCACCATTCGACTACCCTAGATAGGCTGTAGGCAGGAATACGACGAGCACCCACGAGCTCACGAACCATGACTCCTGTTCTGTAATTAGGGATAGCAAAAGGTAAGAACGCGGGTAAATGACCTGTGGCGGTGTTGGGCAATGTTGAGAGTGGGTAAGAAGGCAAGCTGGGATGGGGCGATAAAGACGAGTGCTGAAAGGCAGCCACATGCTGAATAGCATTGAAGGATAAGGGACTTGGATGGGTTGATTGAATGCAGAGACGCGAGATGACGTGATCGCCAATTTATGAAGAGCAGTTGGGATCCATCAAGCTGCGGAGAAATGGGTTTGAAGTCTATACGTAGTCAAGGAATCAGCCGGTAGGCGGTACACTGAACCTCGTTCAATGCAGTTGCTACAGTTATAATTAACCGGTTACAGTATGACCCGTAGATAAGCAAAAGGCAAAATGATGTTAGCAAACGCGGGGAGGGTGATTAATGCGTTATAGATACAGGAGGATTGGAATACGCCCAGTCGCGTAAATCTTGGCCTCGACTTACATCGAAATGGGAAATTAAAGGTTATAATGTTCTCGACAATGGAAAGACCATATTGTACCTAAAACAATGATAAAAGGGAGTAAATTTCGTCCTATTTTATGTCGAATACTGGGCGCGGTATACATTTATTTACATTCGTTGGGCCAATGGAGCCTTTTATTCTCATCGAAACCTTTTACACTGAATATCGCACCGACTAATTGCTACTGATACCTTCTTCAAGTAAGACCATCAGTAAAATGCGGAGTATTAGTATACGTAATCACAGAAGGCTTCTCAGCAGAGTTGCGGCTAAAATGGACGTGCATGCACCCTCTACCGGCGCTGTTAGAAGTTGTCGCCGCAGAATAGGGGTAACTTGCTTGGTCATCAAGCCCAGGGAACTGTAGGCATCCCCGCAACAACATTGTTCCGGGGCTCCCACACTATATAGAGAGCTCTCTAACCACCACTTTCTAGAGCCAGGATCATCCAGGACAATTCACGCTTTTCACATCCTATGCGACCTTTCATCGCGATCAGGCTAACTGCGACAGTTGTGAATCTTGAAGACGAATTTCTTCGAGGTATGCATAGACCTATATATTACTATATTAGTAGGCGCCTACAGCTATGTTTGCTTCCCAAAACTGGAGTCTCCTCCAGTTACTTGGGTTGTTCGTGAACATGATTTTCCCATTTTTATGACACAGCAGGCAGTCATAACAAATAATATGACGCCTTCATAGACAGCTTGCCACCGGCATTAAATCTTGCAATCAGAGCTGAAAGCAATGCAACGTGATCCACTGCGTGGCCACGCGATTACGCAACCTTGGCGCGCAATCCATCCATCCAGCTTAGTTGATTATGGACATCAATCCATTTAAAGCTATCACGATGGTTATAATGGCCATAATAAGTGGGCTATGGCATACTTATACAAATAATATGGCGTCCTGGGCGTACAGGTTGTGGCGGTACGGATGTGGAAACCGGCGCGGTATAGGGTGAGGCGATAAGGCGGACCCCCCACCAACGGGCCACCCCATCAACGGGCCACCCATTTTTGAAGCCACCGCCACCACAACCCTTCAATTCAAATAACAATATCTCAATGTGACGGCTAAGGGGTTTAACCAACTATTAAACCTAGTCGTACGGTTTATGTTGGTAGTAGTGTCGTGGGAAACTAAGTAATAAGGGAAAAGCAATAATTACGTCTGGTAATAGCAGATTGTTAAAGGTAATCTGGGTAACCAAATTATATTACAAGCTAGTAATTTATTTAAATTATGGAAGATAACGAACGTATATATCCTTATTTTAGCTTAAGGTACTTAAGCGGTTTAAACCTTTAAGGCCCTTAAGCGCTTTAAGTTCGTATGGTAGCTTAAAAGGCTTAAAGTGCTCAATACGTTAAGGCCTTTAAGCATGTCACGTGATTTTTTAGCTTAGGTTGGAACTAACTTTTTGGGAAACCCGACCGTTTATATTGCAGCCAAAAACGTTAGGTTATAATACGATTTTTCCCCTTTAAGGTCTTTACTCTTAAAGACCGATTATTTATCTATCGATTTTGGTAAATAACTTTCCCTTCTTTATATTTATTATGTCGGGTCGAATTAAAAAACGTCGTTTTCGTTAACGTATTAACGCTTTCGTTTTTTTAAAACGTATTAAACGTTTTAAATTTAACATATCTTTTTATTTTCGTTACGAAAAAAAGGGTATAAATTGCAAGGTCGCCCGTAATTTTGTAAAATGCGCACGGTACGTTCGTTATGGTAATCCTTATAATGTTTTTAGGCCTTTGGAAATAAAACATCAAAAACTTCTTAATAAAAAGGACCGTCTAGAACGTAAAAAGGAGCAGATTCGAAAGATATTGCGGACCGTTACCAACAAACTTAACCGTTTGCAAAAGCAAAGACGGCTTTTTCGTCGTCGGGGCATCGAGATGCTCCGTCGTGATGTTAAGGGTGCGGAGGTTATGGAAAAGTTTAAACGCCTAGAAAAAGAGCAGGAGCAGCTGGAGGTGGCGGTTACTGCGGTTACGTTAAGCCAGGCCGTGGATTCGATTAACTGGTCCGAGCCTATTAACTGGTTAACTGCTAACTAAGGCGCGTCCATTGTTGCTGGTGAAAGTTCCTTAACAAACGCTGGGCGTTTATAAGGTTCTTAACGGGTTCCCAGGTATTTTCGGAGTCTGGGTAATTTTTCTATTTGATCAGATATTCGGTAAGTCCATTTCTTTTGCGTATGTTTAGGATTTTTTCCGCCTTATATGTTAATGCATATTTTTTTTACCTCTTCTTCGTATCCTGTGTTAACTTTGATGATATCTGCTGCTAATTCGAGTAAGGAAACATAAAAAACTGGATAAAGTTTAACCTTAGGTAATAATTCCAATTGGTAGTTATTTTCTAATTTTTTTTTAATTATTTTATATGGGCGGATATATTTAAAGTTAAATTTTTATTTAATCGCTTGTTCTGGATGTTTTTGGTGGTTAGGTAAATTATTTCCCCTTTTTGGAAGGTTAGTCCCTTTAACCTTTTTTGGTTGTAATATTTCTTTATTTAGTTGCATACGAATTTAAGTTCTATTTTTATTTCCGTGTGTAATTATTTAAGTTATTTTAATGTAAAAATTGCTTTAACGTTAATAAGGCCTTCGCGTATATCTTTATAAATTTTTAATATAAAGCCAAAATTAACATTTGCTAAAGTCGTTTTAATACTTTTATAGCAGCTAATATTGTAAGTTAATTAGGTAACGGGTAGCATTTATGCCTAATTGTTTGATTCGTAATTGATATAATATCGTAAGTAAATTTTTAATATTTAGTTAGTTTTTTCCGTCTGTCCGTTTATTTAAGGTCTAAATACGTTAAATAATTTATGGTTTAAATCCAGTTATGCTATAAGTCCTTACCTAAATTTCGAAATAAATGTTGTTCTTTTATTTAAAATAATTTCCGTTAATAATCCGTATACTTTTAAAATGTGTTTTTAAAAAAATGTAAGTTAGTTATTCCGCGTTTATATCCTCGTTATATGGTAAAAAGTAGGAAAATTTAGTAAATCGGTTAACAATTACGAAAATGTTATCGTAATATATATTCGTAACTAGGTCTTTTAATAATAAAAGCTTGATAATAAAGTCGAAAGTTATTAAATCCTATGGTTACTTTGCGATTAGTAATAGTTGTAATTCTCCGTATGGTTTATATCGTCGAGTTTTTGCCTTGTTGCAAATATGGTACTATTATCGTACTTTCTTTATTACTGATTTTATTCTAGGAAAATAATAGATACGTTATAATCGTTTTAGGGTTTTGTGGATTTCTGGGTATTTATGTAATTAATGTTCATATATATTTTATACCAGTATTTTTTTAATATTTTTCTGGGACTTGTATTTTTTCCATTCTTTAATCCTTAGGTAGGTTATCGTTATATTCCTGGATTTTCTAATATAGGTTAGGAGGTGCTGCTCTAATTATTACTATTTATCGTAATTGTAAATATTCTTTTGCCGTAATGTCGAAGATTTAATAATTAACCTTGATTACCTTTTCTTTAAGGTCCGGTTTTCGACTTAACGTATTTGCTTTGCCGTTTTTTAATCCTTTTTAGTAAATAATAATAAAATCGTATTTTGCGAGTTTTTCGGCGTAACGTAGTTATCATCCTATAAGTTCTTTAGTAATGGTAAAGCGAATAAGGTTTTTATGGTAGGTATATATCTTAACCTGGTAAAGGTTTCCTTTAAAATAGTATTTAAATTTTCGGAAGGCTTTAATAATTGCCATAAATTCTTTATCGGGAATACCGTAATTTAATTTAATCTTTTTAACTTATAAAAGTAAAAGGCGATAAAGTATAAATTATCTTAATTATCGCGGTATCCGGTTATTACGCTTAAAGCGTAATCCGAAGCGTTGGTTTTAAGCCTAACTAAACGATTTAGGTTATATATGATTAATATTAACTTATTAATAATCGTATTTTTAATATTTTAAAAAACGGTTTTTATTTTTATCGTTTAAAAAATTTATTTCCTTTTTTCGTTAAGTTAAATAATAATATAGCTATTTTGTTAAAGTTTCGAATAAACTTCTTGTAATAATTAGCAAATTTAAGAAAAGCTTATACTTTCTTAACTATAATAAATGTTTCCTATTTTTATACTACAACGACTTTTTTAAAGTTTATCTTAATATATCTTAAGGTAATAATATATTTTAAAAATTTCATTTCTTACGTATGGAACTGGCTTTTTTCCGTATTAATTAATAAGTTAGCGTTTTAAAAGGTTTGGAAAACTATATAAACGTATTCTGCATGTTTTTTTTTATTTTTCGAATAAATAAGAATATCGTCGAGGTAACAGATAACGAAAATGTTTAAGTACGTCTTAAGTATATAATTAATCATCCGTTAAAAGGTAGTTAATACGTTCGTAAATCCGAAAGGCATAACGAAATATTCGAAAAATCTGTATTTTATTTTAAAGGCTATTTTTCATTTGTGTCTTAGCTTAATACGGATTTAATTATATCCTTTTTTAAGATATAAGTTTATAAATTAATTAATTCCGTAAAAATAATCTTTTATTTCGTTAATTAAGGGTAACGGTATTTTGCTTTTAACCGTAATATCGTTTAGTTATTTATAATCGATAATTAGGCGTAATTTTCCGTTTTTCCTTAGTACGAAAAATATAAGGTATTCGATTAATAAACTGGAACGTCGTATATAACTTTTCCGAAATTTATCTTTAAGGTATTTACGTAATGCTTATAATTTTGTTTCGTTAAGGTTGTAAATTAAATAAAACTTGGTCGATATCCTTTTTTTAAGGTTTATTTTATAATTCTATTTATTGTATTTTGGTAATTTTGTCTTAAGTTTTTTTCGAAACAGTCGTTTAAATTTATAATACTATAAAAGTACGTTAATTATGGTTTCTGGCTTTAAGGGCTGATGTTATAGGTGATCGTTTATTTTTTGTAATTTTGTTCTAATGGTAGCGATAATACGTCGTATTTTTTTATGGTACCTTTGATTTTTTTTATATTTTGTTCCTATAAGTGGTAAAGTTTTTGTCGTATTCTTATGCTTGCATTTGTCCCTATTTTCGATCGAATGTTAGGATCTTTTCGTATTTTGTTTTTTTTTATCGAGTAAGTATAAAGCGAACTTTACTTAGCTAATTATTTAATCGATTAAAGGGTTATATTAGTATAGCTATGGTTTTTTAAGGATTATGTCGTAATTTCTTATCGGAACGATGTCAAAATCTGCTCTCTGGTTTCGTTTGTTAACGAAGATTTCGAGGTGATTAATTTCGCGGCTGATCTTTCCGTTATCGTAGGTAAATGCCTAACTTTTTACGTTCTCGGCGATGTAAGGTTTTATCTTTTCCCTTTATGGTAATCGAAATCGGTTAATTATATCCGGCGTAATATAGTTACTTCCTGTTACTCCGTAATCTATAAATACGGTAAACTAATATATCTTAATTTTTATTTGCAAGGTAATAAGGTCGTTCCTGGCTTTTATCGTTACGTTTAAAGCCTTTTTAAAAAGCTCCTGCTGGCCTTTTTGGGTCTTACCATTTTATGGCTTTTTTATAAGTGGCATCCGTTTTTTAACTTATTTTTTAACGCCTTAATGCGCTTTTAGTTCTGTACGTTAAGGGCCTGCAATTACTTTAATTATCTTTCCTATCGGCGTAGAGTAACCTCGAATAAGAGGATTTACGTTTAGAAGTTTTTTCTGCTGATGTATTCTGGTTCGAAGGCCTTTTATCCTTCCTGTCGTGCTTGGAACTGGGTATCGTATTATCTTATGTTTTCGTTTTTTTTCTTTATTTCGTTTTTAATTTCTTATCGTTCTTTTGGGTTATTGGTAAAGGTTAAACGGAAATTTAAGTTATTAATTATTTCCAGTAATACCTTTATAACTATCTGGTAGATTTTTATTTTATTTTATAATTATATTATCCGTAATGGTATATAAAGTTTTCGTTAAGGCAGCCTTTTTTTAAGCCAATTTGTTGTTATCGTGATAATGTTAATAATCTTTTTTAAGGCGAATGCTTTTAAATGTTTGTATTATCGTTAATCCTTAAGATCTTTTTTAATTTAATTATGAAAGTCGAATCCTTGGTTATATATCCGTATAAATCGTTTTTTAATGTACCGTTTTTCTTCCATATATTTAGGGCATTAGGTGCGCTTGCATTAAATAGTATGAAGTTTCCCGTATCGGTTAGGCTGTCCTAATAGCAGGTTTTCGCCTTAATCTTAATACTTTTTGATCTATGCGTTTAGTTTTAACTGCTCGTACCGCTGTCGCCGCTTTTTTTGTAAGCGGGAGAATAGCTTATCCTTTGAAAGCTCCTTTTACCCGTCGTGTCTTTCTAGCTATTGGGCTACTATAGGTCTTATGATAAGGGTTCGTTATTCCTAAATAATTGCTTGGGATAATTTTTTTAGCTTTTGTAGTCCCTATCGTACTTCCTTAAGGGGATTATGGTTATCCCTGATTTTGATTATGTTAATTAATCTGTTATCGTTTCTTTGGTTATTTCGCGGAGGTTTTTAAGGAACAGGTATCCAGGTGTTTTATCGTGGCTTTTTGGGTGCCTTGTATTAGTAGGCCTTATGTCCCGTTTTATTGCAGTTAAAGCATTTGATGGTGCGCGGGTTGCGTTGTTATATTGTGCTTAACTCTATAGGTCCTGATGCCGTTCCATAGGATATGTTGGTTCCTTGCGGTGTATTGGTATTAGGGCGATGCCTTAGCTTATTATTTTGTTAATTCTTAAAGTATTGAGTTTTTTAAGCGTACTTCTGGTCGTTAATCTTAATTACCATGGCAATATAATTTACCAACTTTTTAGGGCGTTTATTTTTAAACAATTCTCTTTGTACCTCCTTTTTCAGGCCGTCGAAGAATGTGGTTATTAATGCTTATTGTCCTTAATTAATTTTCGAGGCTAGTTAAATAAAGGAATTGCCGTATTTAAAAGCTAATCCCTTTTGCTTTAAATTCTTAATTCTTTTTTTAGCCTTAATCTTTTCGTTTATTATTCCGAATGCCTTTTTTAACTTTTTCTTAAGCTTTTCGTAATCGTTATAGATAGCGATAATCTTTACAATCCTTTATTAAGAAGGTTTGGTAACTTATTTACGAAGGGTAGGCTTAAACTAAGTGGTTGCGTTTCCGGTTAACTATTTTATAGCGAACTGGACTTTAAAGGTAAGCGTTACGAATCTGATTAGAAAATACTTAAAATACGTACGACATTCCGTAAGGAATTATTATAGCTTGGTGGTAATTCCGTTGAAAGGGGTAGGCTTGGTAGGCTTCAAAACTTTTCCGGCTTTTTTACCGTAGGCTGTCTAAGCGGGTTAATCGGGCTATTTTATGCTTGCTTATCTTGCTAGTTCGACTTTTTGGGCCTTTAGTTATTTGCGGGTTTCCTTAAGTATGTTAGTAAGCTCGTTCTTATCGTTAGTAAATTATGTAACCGCGTTGGTTAGCCAATTAAGTCGGCTTAAGGCTTTTTCTTAAAAGAGATTAGGTCGAGTTTTTTCATTATCGGAGTTTATAGGGTTATCCTTAGGTATCTGAAAAGTTTTCTTAAAGGCGGGCTGCTTGCTAAACGACATAATGTCAAAATTATTGCTTAAAATCTAATAATATTACTAAATAAAAGTTTATAACGTATAACGGCTAAAAGGTTTAACCAATTATTAAACCTAATCGTACGGTTTATGTTGGCAATAATATCGTAAAACACTAAATAATAGGGGGAAAATAATAATTACGTTTGATAATAGTAAATTATTAAAGATAATCTGGGGAACCAAGTTGTATTATAAGCTAGTAATCTATCTAAATTATGGAAGATAACGAACATATATATCCTCGCCTTAGCTTAAGGTATTTAAGCGGCTTAAACCTTTAAGGCCGTTAAGCGCTTTAAGCTCGTGTAATGGCTTAGGGGGCTTAAGGTGCTTGGCACGTTGAGGCCTTTAAGCATGTCACGTAATTTCTTGGCTTAGGTCGGGACTGACTTTTTGGGAGACCCGACCGTTTGTGTTGAAGCCAAGAACGCTAGGTCATAACACTCAACAACCACTTAATCAATTAACTCCATACTAACGGGTACGTACAACGATGCAATAAGGATCATCATTATGTTCTTCTTCGCTTTCGGAAGGTTCGTCTTGCTGTTGATTTTGCCGAGTGACAGCGGAGGGTCCCTTCGCGGAGGCCTTAAGCCCTACCTTTACCTTCCTAACCGATACCATCTTTACAAAAGCCTTATTTGGCTCGGACTGTACCTTCCTGCGCGTCTTAGGCTTCGCTTTTTTAAGCGCTAAAGTTAATTGACTGTTATGAACCTCGGCGGCGGAAAGTTTGCTCGTTTTTTCGTCAAGGGCCTTCGCGAATTTGCGGAACAAAAGGCGTGTGGTAGGATTTCCGAAGGTTGGATCAACGTCCACCAAGGACTTCTCGATCCGGGATAAATCCCTGGATGATTTAGGTGTTTTAACACCTAAAAGAACCAGTTGGCTAAAAAAGTTAGGGCGTGATAGGGTACTAAGGGATCTCGGAATAGGTGTATCACCCAT